>JWJA01004589.1:0-26615 GCA_000812885.1 Lanzia echinophila
TACGGATTGGTCGCACAAGTCGTCCGACCTCGTACTTTTAGATGCAGCCAATGGAGCTGTCAGCATGACGACATCTTTAATCAACGGAACCAACGTATATAACAGCACTGCCGACGTGGATACTAGCACCACCGGAACACGCTTTGAGACTCAATTCGCGCCTGGAAAGAAATATCGCCTCCGTCTTGTCAATGGTGCCGCATCCACGTTCACTGACTCAGTAGTAAGGGTAATGCGGACCGACCCAAGTCGTCGAGTCTAAAACGGTAAACCAGCTCGGTTGCATTCCACACGGCTAAGGAGTTGGCCCCCGAACAACACTGATCTCGCGGCTAGCCACTGTATGATCCTGTATTTTTTCGGGTCTGCTCCTTTGAGTGACGCGAGGCCTAATAGTGGAAACAATATTTAGAGCGGGGTAGCTTCCTCCTGCAACTCGGGCTTTCTATCACACCTGACAGGGCTCGCGCTGGTGGATCCGCATTAGGGCGGCATTTGAATACATGCCTGACTAGGGGGTAATAGTAATATCGCTATTTCTATTGAACTCGAATTGTCGACAATACATACTCCCTGTGATCCTGTCTGATGTGTTGTTTTCACTAGTCCTAGCATGGCACAGTGAGCAATGGGGGTTCTACAATACCTAGGCACCTACACATTGAGACACGATAGCGGATACTACCTAGATACTGTAGCCAATACTCTTAGTCAGCGTGTTTACGAGTACATGAAATCCGTTCTAAATATTTAGTTCGTCACTTCGTGTAGGGTTTGATATTTGAATCGTGGACTGGGAATCATGTACTTTGCTAATGGAACATTAGAACATGAAAATTAAAATTGGGTTGAATAATGATGTGGGGTTTTGGATGCTACGGTAATACCTGTTGGAAGTATTGTAAAAAGTTCATTCTACACCGTCTAAAAATAAAGATCGTCCGAATCGCACGATGCACTGGCGAACATGTCGCCGTGGAGTCGCGATCGACATGTCTCCAGCAATATTTGCTGCATGAAGGATGTAGACTAGTCGATCTCAATGTCCCATTGCAGTTGCAGGGTAACTGTCGACTGAGCGTCAGATAACGTATCTGAGCTATTCTATTCATCCAGAATGTTCATATTTATATAAGATAGCGAACGCGGTGATTGTCGATAGCCCTGTGTTTGTGTCAGCTCATTGATACTTCGTGTGCCCAGTCGTTGCACATAGTCATTCTTTTTTCTGTCGTTTCCGCACTTTTCATACACATTCGTTATGCGTTGGTTTTTCTCAGCACTCGTCGCGGCGACTGCAGTCTTCGCTGCCCCAACAGATTTGCCATCAACGCTCTCCAAGAGATGCGTAAACAGCGCTACCGATCGTTCTTGCTGGGGTGACTACGATTTATCTACAAACTACTATGAGACAGTGCCAGATACTGGAGTGACACATGAATACTGGTTTAATATCCAAAATGGAACCGCTGCACCTGATGGGATCGAACGCGTCGTCTTGACTGTTAATGGCTCCTTCCCGGGCCCTACAATAATTGCAAATTGGGGTGATAATATTGGTATGTATTCGTTTTTGTATGTGGTGGCTGGCAGCTAACGTTTTTCTCTTCAGTCGTTCATGTCACCAACAACATGGAAAACAACGGCACCGGTATCCATTTTCATGGTATCCGTCAGCTAAACAACAATCCAATGGACGGAGTTCCATCTATCACACAATGTCCCATTGCTCCTGGTGATTCCAGGCAACTCAATATGGTTCCAGCTGGTACCATTCTCACTTCTATGTCCAGGTATGTTCAGGTCTCAACCATATTAAACTTAAGTTTTTAACTTATTTAAAGGCATGGGATGGAGTCCTAGGAGGTATCATAATTAATGGACCGGCAAGCGCGAATTATGACGAAGATCTTGGGACTCTGATGCTTACGGATTGGTCGCACAAGTCGTCCGACCTCGTACTTTTAGATGCAGCCAATGGAGCTGTCAGCATGACGACATCTTTAATCAACGGAACCAACGTATATAACAGCACTGCCGACGTGGATACTAGCACCACCGGAACACGCTTTGAGACTCAATTCGCGCCTGGAAAGAAATATCGCCTCCGTCTTGTCAATGGTGCCGCATCAACTCATTACCGGTTTATGATTGACAATCACACTTTAGAGGTCATTTCTGCTGATTTCGTGCCCATCGTGCCATACAACACCACCGCAGTCAGCATTGGAACAGGAGAGAGATACGATGTAATCATTACAGCCCTTGACGAGGCATCGGCTGGCAACTTTTGGATGAGATCCATTCCACAACTCGCATGCTCTAAGACGCCAAATGTTGACAATGTCCTTGGAGTGATCCGATATACCGAATCCGACGGTGTCACCATAATCGATAGTGCCTCTCTTCCTAACACGACTGCATACGACTACACCGATTCCTGTGTGGATGAGAAGACTCTGGTACCATACCTGGCCCTCGCAGCATCCTCTACATATGAATACCAGGATAACGAGACCACCTCGGTCGTCAATGGAGATAACTCTGTATTGTGGTACATGGGTGGCACCTCATTTGTCTCCAACTGGTCGTCTCCTAGTGTGAAAGAGATTTATGACTCTGACGGTAACAATACATGGACCACAGATCAACATGCCGTCACCCTACCAAAGGCTGATGAGTGGGTGTATCTATTTATTCAGACATCTTCAGCTCAAGCGCATCCCATTCACTTGCACGGCCACGATTTCTGGGTGCTTGCTGCTGGAGATGGCACGTATAACTCGACGGTGGAGCTGACTCTTGTGGATAGCCCCCGACGTGATGTCGCTATGGTGCCTGGAAATGGCTACCTGGTGATAGCATTTTATACGGATAATCCGGGAGCCTGGTTGTTACATTGCCATATTGCTTGGCATACTTCAGAAGGCTTCGCCATGCAATTCATCGAGCGTGAGTCGGAAATACCAGCTTTAATGGACGGGACTACAAGTGCTATGGATACGACTTGTGCTAATTGGGATGCCTACCAGACGGCGGATAATGTTATTCAAACAGATTCGGGTGTGTAAAGGATCATGCTGGGTTGATAATAATCGGGTAATGATGGTAAGGCGGAGTTAGGAGTCAACGGAGTAATGTGGCTATCGTAGAGTCTAGTTCATAATATGTTTAATATAATCTAAAAAATAATAGACTCTTCAAATACCGCTTACTTCATGTGATTGATTCCGATGTTCGTAACATGCAAACATATAACAGAAGCACAGTACTTCATCGGGGGATGTGATAATTCATTTACCAACTTCAAAAATCAGTACCTCAATGTTCAACTTCCAATCAATAATTAAAACTATTATTGATACAACATCGGAATGATACTTCGACATTCAGTTCCCTGAAATTATTTGAGACTTTGACAGTAATTATTGAGTTACAACACCAACTTGTGCTTTCTAGATTAACCTCAGTGTTCTTATTCCCATAATTTTGAGAGATGCTATCAAAATGTAGAACTTGGCTGGCTGAACAAGAAGACAAAATGGAAAACTTATTGGGGCTTTCTGCGTATATGTGCTCAAACAAACCAAAAGCATGTCACCTACCACTAACTGGTCACACGAAACAGACATTCGAACAGGATGAATGCTGCTGCTCATCACATGCCCAGAGAATTTTCAATGGGGATATGAAAACGCCACCTAAATGAGTCGCAAAACAACGCGCAAACAGATCTGCTCAAACGTCTATATGAAGCAAATGCATCCCCTTCAATCCAGCATCCCCATCCACAACTCAAATCCATAAGCAACACAGCAAGCATGGCGATCGGGCTCATAATCTTGAGCTCCCTCATCTTAAGTCTCTTCTTCTTGCTATCAGGATTGTTAGCCCTCTGGATATCCGGTAGCGATTTCGACAATTTGGACGATGAAAATTTCAGTCTTCTTGGATTTCTCGGTCTTGCCTTCGGTGAGATCTTGGGTGGTTTCTTTTTGTATGTTCTTTTTATTCGCACTCTCTTCCGGCTCTTGTTTGAGACTGAATTCTTGCAGTGGCGTTGGGACTTGCAGGCATATGATAGGTTCCTGCGGCGCTTCTTGCACAGATTGAGGTAGGGAATAAAAGAGGAAATGGAAAAAAAAATACATCTAGTTAATTCATTTATTTAATTTGCTACCTACTTCACATGTTAAATTGGGTGCATCATGACGTCTCTAATAGGTGCGGTATTAGTAATATGCCAGATAGTTCTATCGATGTATCTCATTATTTAATTAGTCAGTGATTTGTCAGGAGTGAAATAAACAGACGACACTTGACTTGGCTTGGCTCGACACTGTCGCTAATTTGCACCTTCACTCAAAAGCTTATTGCTAGCTGGAGTAGGAAGATTAACACTCAAGCCTTGAGTCGACAAAGAATATTTAGGAAGCATATCAAAGAGCAGGCTGCTGGCTTCTGAAAGGCGCTGTACCGAATCAATCATATTTCGGGGACAGAGAAAGTTGAAGATAATAGTATTATTCACTTCTTATTCACCGAGTCATTCTAAATAATAATAAATACCCAATTTGATTGTTCACATTTCAAAATTTGTTTTGTTATCTGTTGTTTACCAGCTCGAGATATAACGCCCCTGGTCCTAGTGATTTCCCTCCTTTCCAACCCCGCGCTGTGAAATTCCTATCCCAAATCAAAACACGCCCGCCAATTCTAATATCCGTGAATCTTCAATATTTCCCATCTTCTTTTATGCCGGGAATGTCGATAGGTCGCGATTGAGGGATATGGCTCGAGCTTCCGCCGCGAACGCCCTCAGAATTACCTCGCTCGTCCTCGAAATACTCGTGCTCACTATCGAAATACTGATCATCTTGCACTTTGGCGCTATTAATTGCTGGTGTTTGACGCAGTTGCGTATTGCTTGAGCTCCCACCACGCTCGTTGTTCGACATGAAGAGCTCATCCTCATGATATTCATATTCACGTTCGAAGTGCTCATGCTCATCGACGATTTGCTCAGGCGTATCGACATCAAGCTGTCCAATCTCATTCTCGAATTCGCTATCGCTCCCGAGTGCAACCTCCTCATCGGTTACCCACGCAGCTTCTCTACTCCTCCGGAGACGATTCGTAACGAAACAGGCAAGTCCGAAAACCATACCTGCAAATGCGAACAACCCAATCGCTATACCTATCTCAATGGTTTTCACCTGCGTTGGGCTAAGCTCTTTTTTGTCGGTTGTCTTGAGTTCGGAGCTAACGTTGTCGGTCCAAAGGTTGAACACAGTCATGATGATGGCGATGAAACAGAAGACAGCGATCCAAATGATTTCCAACACGAACAATGACTCGCATACGTTGATAGCCCCTCGCAGATATGACGGCCCTGTGTGTCTATGATAATTTCGGTGGTAAATGCGTCGGTTTATGTTTATAGTGCCGTAAGTAGGGTATCGATGATAATTGTGAGGTCTTCTAATCTCACGATGGCTCGTACGGCGGCTCGGGCGATTGGTACTGCTCATTGCCCTATAGCTTGGGTAGCTATTGGTGCTCATCACCGAGGCTTCCGGGATGCTGGGCAGTGTCCAATGGAGTTTTTTCTGAAATTTGTTGCTATGCGAAGAAGGCGATGCGGCTTTTTGTAAGCAAGGTCGAATTGGGTGGTGTGACATTGTTGTTTTTATGTCGAATGATTATTTTAATATTTTGAATTGCTAAGTTCGTCCGTATTGATTTCTCGAAAATGGATGGCAAGTAAGTTATGAAAATGAGTTCAAGAAATGGCGGAAAGGAACCAGGTATATATGTATATTTCTACCATACAGACAAGCTAGACTTTTCCACTAAAGTATAGAAACTGCATTTAGTTGGCCGTACTCGTGTACAGCCTGTTGTGTTGAAAAGTTTAACTCAAGCCGTAGCAACTTTCACTTAAACCATAACAGCATTTCAAAATTTACCCCGGATTTGAAAAAGGCGGGGAAAAAAGTGAATCCGTGTTTACGGTGAATAACTCCCGATCTTGGTTTTGTACCTGATTGAACGGCGGAAGAATATGCAGTGGAACATAAGGAAACGTTTATAAATATTTTGGATAAGATTGTATTACATCTATTAGATTAGTCGATTGTGAAGGATATGCCATTTCTAAAAGAGTTTGATAGGGGATTATGAATAATGCTTTGGTAAAACCCCAATCCGACTAAAGATATTTGCTACAGATCATGTATTTCCTGCTCACGCGCCTTCACTCTACCACCAACAATAGAATTATGGCCCTGACTAACTGTATCCGAGATATTGCCCAATCAATCGCGCCCATCATCTGCCTCTCTATTTTCTTCATTATGTCCGTCACAATCCCGAAAATTAAGAACCGTCACCAGTCGGTGCACTAACTCATTAACCACACTCAAAGTCTCAGTTCAACTCATTAAATCAAGTCTTGAAACAATATCTTTTAAATTTGAGAGCTCGTTTGTTCAAATCCGATTTGATGATTGATATTAACAATATGCTTAATTATTCAACAAAAGTTGAGCATTAAGGTATTGCAATGAGAGGCTGGTTAATGGATTATTGCATCCCCTGGTGTGTTAATGCGTGCCCTACACAACCAACATGAAATCCCCTTTCTCCAATTTGTGCACCTTTCATCTAAATCCCCTGTTCCTCCATGCTTAGGGAACGAACGGCCGTATTTTGTTTACGACCATCCAAAACCCATATGAGGCATTTCACCATACATGCCGCAAATCCTACCGCAAGGGCCACTACAGCGAGCTCGATCCCCTTGAGCTGGGCCATCTCCCACTGGCGACCGCGAAAGTCTACTTTGCGTGATTCGGCGCTCACACTGCCCCCCTTGGACCCTTGGCCGTCTATAAAGAGAATCGTGCCTATTAACGCGATTGAGGCGGCGATAAGGCAGAGATAGAATGCACGCATGCTTGCAGCAAACGGTGTTGTTTCATCCTCGTCCCGACGTCTGGATTGGTATGGTTGAGAATCGTTGGGGTAGGGTACGATCTGGTCAATAGCCATCGTTCGATATTTTGCAAGAGGAAGAATGGTAAGCAACGGATTATGTTCTTCGTCATTTCGGCTACTCTCAGGAGGTGGAGTAACAAATTGTGGCATGTGTATAGTAACGAAATATGGAGTGCTGGCGGACATTGTCGCTATGCTGTGTATCTCAGAAAGACACGGTTAGATAAGAGTGCATAGTCAGATTCTTGGGTATGTCACTCACGAGTTTAGTTTGAGGTTTTGGGGGTTTAGTAACGAGGCAGACCGATAATGGTTATCAGAGACCGGGCTTGGCTGGTTGGAGTGGTTGGAGTTCTTGTCGACGATATCGTATGATGATGTATGATGGGAGGAAGAAGTTGACATGAAGTGGAAAATGACAACATTATATAACACTTCGTGCTTGTAGATGTAAGGCAGAGGTATACTGCCGTACATCTGCCGTATATCCATGAATAATCATCTGTACGGTTGGGCTGCCATTATCATTGCCACTGCCGTACATTTTACATTATCATCTACGGCAATTTGTTTCCACCGTACACTGAGAGTGTCAGTCGCGAATTCTATGGCATGCTGAATTTCTACCGGTCGAGAGTTGAAACCGTTGCAAATTCACTTTCTGACATGGGGTGAATAGCCAACTCCATCCCAAACTGAGATTATAGACTAGATCACTAAACGAACGCACTTAGGACAGCTTTCTGTAGATATATAAAGTTGAATGTATTTTGCATAATCAGTTTTCTCACTTCCATTAACCCCCCATCTTCCGAGACCTTCCAACCCCATCAGGAGAAGTACCTCGCTAAACAAATCCCTCACCAAAATTAATACCTCACCAAAATTGAAGTTTTTATAATTACAATCAACCGTAAGCAAGCCGTATTATCAAGTTTCTACAAATCAAATCAAACCAAGTGATATACTGCAAACATTCCTACATAATCGCTGTGGCCGTAGAAACACACAATGCATGACCCGATAAACCGTAGTTGCTAACATACTGCACTCTTCTTCTGTATATTATTTGAGAGGATATAAATCCCACATTTTCTTCTTCCATGAGTCTTGCAAATCCCTTCCTTGTTTTTTGCATCACAGCAATCCGTTACCATTCAGCTCTTCAAACTCATAGCTTCTGAGCCCTTGACTTCATCTCATGATCAGAGACAATTCTATTACCAACGGTTCAAAGAAGGCTTAACAGAGAAAGGTAAGCTGCATTCCGGGTTCGATAGTTTTGCTCTCATCACACTAACCTTCACCTACGGTAGACTCCAATGTCGAGACCCAAAGGAAAAGAAATTTCCCGAATGCCGGAAGAACAAAATCAACAACCATCAGAAATGTCTGCCGCACGCGACAAATCCGTCCAGAAAAATACTGCTGCAGGTCCTTCATACTGGTCAACAGTACCTGCCAAAGGCTCTGCGTCCATCGGAAAGACTTCCAGGAGTCCCACCAAAACATACAAACCAAAGCGAGTTCCTTTTCCAGCTACAATTCCCTCACGTGGGCGACAACCATCAAATCGACTCGATGGTCCCTCAAACTTGCCATCGAATCAGCGTGAGGCGAATCTCATTGTATGCCGACATGAGCCATGCGACAGAACTCCACTCCTACCCCGAGATACTTTCCAAGCTTCTCCATCTCATATAAATTCGGGGTTTCATCCGGCTGCAAACTACTGCGAGATCCATGGACCCTTCGGCACAACACGTGTGTTGACAACCGATCCTGAAGCTGACCGATGCCAAAACGCATTTGCATGGGCAATTTTCTATTTGTTCTTATGTATCTCCATCCTGGTGACTCTCTTCTTCCTTTTTCCTCCGTATACGCCGAGTCAAAATGTGGTAGCTCAGGTGGAGACCAACACGACTTCAGGTGAAACATCGGATGATTTGCGGCGTTTGAAAGATATTGACTGGGTTATCATATGTACCTGGTCAGGTGTTAGCTTCTTGGTGGTATTTTGGGGGTTTGCTCTTATTTTATATCAAGTTTTTTGTCGTAAACCCCAATCAGGAGGCATATCAGAGAAGGTATAATAAGCCGAGGGACTCTAGGATGGTAATAGGAGAGAGCAAATTTGATTTTGGGGGAATCGAAGACTGGAGAGAATTGATAATTTGTATTCATTGACTTCTGAATTGTTGAATATGGCGCATTTAGCATCATCCTTCTCCTTCAAATGTACTTAGTTAAGGGTTTCCCCACCTAGGTTTTACTCTCTAATGGAATTCTTTACCCCCGTAGAACTTATTTTCAACATGAAGAGTAGTATCGGATGGATTTTGGGTATTTGATATCCCGTAACATAAAATCAGTAGGCCATAACCATTCATCATCACATTCCATGATCTGCTTTCTTCTCTCAAACCGTCACCAATGGGTGCCATAAAAGTTTCACCACTCTGACATTTCAAAAATTCATAATAAATCTAACCCATCATCAATCTTTATAAAGTCTCGGCTATTCTATGCCTAATTGTTATACTTTTGAAATCTGAAGTCAAATAAATTACTGTTTAAAAGGTTATTAGACATTGAAAGTTGTGGTGTAGTAATTGTTACTATATAATCCGTACTAGGTAGTATTGATTTTATATGTATGGAGGTAAGTGGTATAATCTTTATATTAGTGTACTAGCATATGGAGTATTGGTCTCATACGTACGGAGGTAAGTGGTATAATTCCCATATCAACCACTGTAATACGGTAGTACACTACTTCAAAAACTAAGTCCATGCAGAAAACATAGAGGGTGAAGCTATTATACATTCAAGATATGAAGTAATGTCCACAAGACCTCCGATCAAATAATTCCACACTGTCTACTTCCGTCAAGTTGTACAGTATCTAAATACGTTATCATTATCAAGAATTCGAAGAAACGTATGAGTGTTGTCATCCAGAATAGTTGTTGACAGTCATCCGTTGTTCCTCCTATGACATGGAATAAATAGCCGTACTTCTTTACCATATCAGTAACTGGTCGTAATGACTCACCATACCTCCTCCCTGCATATTAGTGGATAGCCGTAATGATAAAATTCTGAGATGAGGTTGCAGGAGGAGGGACTGCCGTGGAAAAACTTTGCATTTAAAGGAAAATGCATCTCGCTTTCCCAACCTTTCGTCTTCATCTTACAACATCAAGTTCAAGTTTCTAAAACCCGTTCCATTTTACAACTTTCCAAACGACACCAAAGATACGAATCACACTCATATCTTTCCATCAACAATAACTCGTACTGAGTGGATAACTAGCATTTTGAAAGGATAGAGTAGTCCTCTCGAACAGTCCTGTTGGTCCAAAGCACCTTAAACTAACAGGGCATAAGGGAACTCTCCGCAGTATCCAAGAGTCTTTTGGTCTGTTGTCTACTTACTTGCAAAGCAATGTCTTCATCACCAGCACCTTCCGTCTCATCAGGGCGATCTGATCCACCTCCTTACACACCAAGCTCTCCGACACAATCAGATCAAGACACCCCTACTGGATCATCAACTCCGAACCGTGCCACAGTCATTGCGAACTACTTCAACAACATCTACTCCTCACATCAGAGTCTACTCAACCTACTCCAGTCCGCACCCTCTCCCAGCGGCTCGCAAACATCGCTTCTTCTACCACTCTACCATGAAATCGGTCCTAGACCGCCTAATTACGGAACCATCTTGCGAGAAGATAGGCCAGACCGCTGGTACGATCAAACGGCCGCAGAATCGCCATCGATGTCTCTCATTGGTTCAGTTGGTACTATAACCTTTATTACTTTGTGGTTCGACATTTTTGCCAATGGCATGAGATATCGTCAGAATCACCCATCCGAGAACGTATCAACAAATGTATCAACACATGAAATCTTGAATCGATCCGGCATGTCTTTTGCGACTAGATTGAATCCCGCGAGGATGACTCATCGTTTCTTGCTGTCAGTCTTCGCATTCAGCGTGGTGGCATGGATGATCTTGCGTGTGAATCGTAGGTATCGCCATGTCGACCGATTTTTGGGGCGGATATGGGAGGCGTTCTGGTCCGCTGTCAATATTCTTAGGACGAATCGCGGGATTTGGCGCCAATAATCGGATGGAATTTATACTGATACATTGGCCGCCCGTTGACGGTGACGGCTGTGCGGGTTTTTGTTGCTATTTTGATATTTGGGCTTATGAGTGTAGGAATTTGAGTGGAGGAAGGTTTCGTGCGGAATTTTGCACAAGAAAGGAGGCTTTTTATCTTATAGTTTGATTATCATAGAATAGACAGACTAAAGTCTACAGAAGATAACAAACTTAGACTTATACCTATATTGACCACGGAGTAAAGCTAAATGGCAATTGCGCTCATCATACCCACAATCGCCGTGGTTTGACTCGTGATAGAACCCTATTGAACCCTCACTGCTGCCACTGATGCACTGTCATTACGAAGAGCATGATGCTACTCGATAAGTCCTTGGCTAAATATATACTGAATGTACTTAAAATAATATTCACCAAGCTTTAGTAAACCTCAGATATTTCAAGTTAGATCTTGTTGATGTCCAGACCAAAACTCAGTCAGCTGCTCTAACTTTTCCAAGTGGATACTTCTGGCCGAAGACTTCCATCTCATCCGCCAGTATCAACATGATTCAACACATCTAACCTAGCCAGCCAATCACAGACCTTCTCTTGCTCACCGGAAAGTTTTGTTGCACGTCTGCATGAAAACGGAAGGGTGCCGATAGTGGAAAAGAGTAAAATTCCCTATCCCTAATGGGAGATTTTTATAATTTATGAATTTTTTTTTGAATTGGATGCGATTTTACTTTTACCAGAACCCACCATTATAACCACTCGGCCAAGCTTGCATTTTCGTTTTCGATAATGTGGTTGCTTTATTTGAGTATATATCCGATGAGTGAATATGACACTTTGGATTTGGAGGATGTGGATAAGCGAGGACACAAAACACATACCATTCATTCATCTGTTCATAATGATCTAGGCAAGCTAAACATATCCGTTCTACATTAGTACGAGAACGCAAAGATAAAAATAATCATGGTTCTTCAACTTCCGAGACCTATTTTATTTCCACAAACATCCCCAGCCAAATTGGCTGGGCGGTACCTCGGCGGGCCACACCAGGAACCAGCGTGGCTCATCTCCCTCAATCTGCAACCCCTGGCATATATTACGAACAAGTCAAAGAAGTTTCTATAATTTCATTATACTTGTGAATATTCTTTCCAAGAAATACCTTCCTGCCTCAAAATCCAGATGCAGTTCATTACAGCAAACAGTCAATCGCGCTAGCCACCCCAGCTACACTGACACGGCTTGAGTTTCCCAAAGTTTGGGCGGGAGGCATTGGTTGAAACCCGACCAATTGAATGCCCGAACTTCTAGCAGCATAAAATACCAAAGGCGCTATTATTCTTCTCAAAAGGAATAAGAAGAAAAAATGCAGTGTTTAAACACATCCATCTAATACTCAGCGGTGCTTATGCTATCTTGTAGGAGAAACAATTACTGAAAGCATGTATAGGATATATCAGTGAAGGAAAATGCCTATCGTCTCCTTTCCTTAGGTTAAGGAAAGGAAATATAGGCTGGAGGAGGATGGGCAAAGTCGTACATTGGGATCTATATCTTGGAGTTGCAACTTATAGCCGCTACCCACGCCGGCTTAGCTAACCATCGACCCTGATAATCCACTCAAGACCAGTATTGAAATTTCCGCCATTTGGAAATCCTGTATGTATTGCAGTACAATACAATTCAGTTGCAATAGATATCCGGCCCTTCATCCCATAATCCACAATTAGACGCTGGTGAGGGGGTGGGTACTGCGTGAAAAGGCCCTCTCCCAACTGTTTCCACTATCATCTCTATACCCATCATACCAACCACACCAACTCCTCTCGCCCTGATAGTTCAATAGAGTGCCTCTCAAAGATTCCACAATGAAAAAGGGACATATGAATGAACTGTCATGCATCCAGACTGCCTAGTACATCAATTGATCAACAGGCTACTAGTTATCTGTACAAAATATATACCTAGGTAGGTAGGTAAATCCACTCTATTCACCAATGGACTACTATGTCAAGACATGAATAAATTACAGATATGCAACAAACTCGGCTTAACCTCGGAGCTTGTCTATTACACATACCATGCATTAACACCTTATACTAGAATTAGCCATGCCAGCCAAGACAGCCATACCAACCAGCTACCCACCGTATTCTTTCTTTCCACTGGGAAACTAACTTTTCTTGACTTTGTTATAACGAAGATTTTACAGATGTGCAACAAAATCGGTGTAACTTCGGGAATGCTCTCAGTCATGTTACTCAGAAGATTTGATTGGTTGAAGCCAAAGTTTGTTCTTTACGATAATAGAGCACTCACGCTGGTCACGCTGGCCTAGTCAACACCTCCTACTTCCACAACGGTAACTTTTCTAACGATAACCTAATAGCCAACATGCGGTGAGTAAATACGATTAATTACCTAGGTACACAGCTACAATACTGGTGCCTACAACGTTATCGTCACATACTTTAAACCCAACATTGAATCTTACGTTATCTTCCAGCCACACCGAAGAGTGCAAGATTAAAGTCGGGTAACACATTTTAATCTTCTATTTGTAAATGAAGCGCAATTCTAAACCAAGTATCATAAATTTACTGACCAAGATATTTCCGAATCCACTTTGTAACTCGAGCACACCAATGTACCACTCAAAACAGTATTTTGAAATTGGTCATTCATCATTGGTATGTTTCCACTCGTTTTAAATTCCAATCCATCAAACTTCACACCTCAACCCTACAATTTCGTCCCTAAATTAACATGAATCGCCTTTGTCTGAGAATACCCCTTCAAACCCTCCTCACCCAATTCTCTCCCAATACCGCTCTGCTTCACACCACCAAACGGGACCCTAAAGTCACAATCCTGACTACTATTGATCCACACCATACCCGCCTCGATCCTCCTGGCAAGCTTATGCGCTCTCTCCAGATTGGTAGTGAAGATTGCACTGCCAAGACCATACAATGTATCATTTGCCATCTCAACAGCCTCCTCTTCCGTTTTAAAGTTAGCAATCACAACGAATGGACCAAAAACTTCTTCGCGGTAAATTTTCATCGTGGGTGTCACATCTGTGAACACTGTCGGGGTGACGAAAAATCCTTTTCCAGAAGGATTAGCTTTTGTGAAAGCTTCACCACCGGAGATTAATGTAGCGCCTTCTTCTTTACCAGTCTTGACGTAACCTAGCACACGTTCGTATTGGCTTTTGGTGACTTGTGGACCTTGGAAGGTATTTTCCGCGAATGGGTCGCCGACAATGGAAAGTTCTTTGACTTGCTTCTTGAATGCATCAATGAACTTGTCGTAAACGGAATCTTGCACGAGAATGCGGGATGTGGCTGTGCAAATTTGACCTTGATTCGACATGATACCTTGAGAGGAAATTAGCGCCAAGAAATTTGTGATACCGAAAAAGAAAAGAAGGGCTATTTATAACAATAAAGTCAACATACCATAGTGCGCCCACTTGACTGCTTGCTCTAGGTCTGCATCCTCAAAGACCAGTAAAGGAGATTTTCCTCCCGTTTCGAGAGTAATGTTTTTCATGTTGACCGCCGCCATCTTCATAATCTCCTTTCCTGTGCTAGTGCTACCAGTAAAAGCCACTTTATCGATATCCAAATGCGTGGCAATAGCAGCTCCAGCTTCCCTACCATACCCGTTGAGGATATTGACCACGCCTGGTGGAAAGCCAGCTTCTTTCACTAAATTGGCCAAGTAAAGAATACTTAGTGGGGTTTGCTCTGCAGCTTTAATCACCACAGTATTACCACACGCCAAAGCAGGGCCTAGTTTCCATGCAGCCATACCAAGGGGATAATTCCATGGAATTATCTGACCGCAGACCCCAACTGGTTCTTTAATTGTGTATGCGAGTTTCGCAACGCCAGTATCTATAACTTGTCCGTGGATTTTGTCTGCGTATCCTCCATAATATTTGAAGACAGCCTCAACCTCCGCCACATCAGCGAGTGCATCTCCGAACACCTTGCCATTATCCCATGTCTCAATTGTAGCGAGGATATCGGTGTGCTGGGCGATGATGGAGGAGAATTTGATCATTATAGAGCCACGATCGGTAGGGGACATATCGCGCCATTCGGGGTTTCGCATAGCTGCTCGAGCGGCCTTAACAGCAGTATCGACATCTTCGACCGAGGCAGCGTACACCGATGCAATTTCGGACTCGTCTCTAGATATAGCATTAGTGGTAGATCAGGATTCAAGATTCTGCCAATCGGAACCTACGAAGGATTAATAGAAGTTATTTTCTGTCCAGTGCTACTTTTCACCCATTCATTATTGATGAAAAGTCCAGTTGGTTGGATATATTTTTTTCCATTGGGAGCTGTAAGCTCAACAGTCAAGTCGGACATCTTGGTATGTGATTGGTTAAATGATCTTTGAAATGGTTTAGACAAAGGATTTGAAGCTTTTGAAAATGGTATTCTGGTAGTAAACCGAGTGGTTGTTTTAAATGATAAAGACGAAATATTATGGTAGATTGTGCCGCGCAGATATGATGGCAGGAGTAGAGACTTAAACATCTGAGGGAGAGAAACGGAAACTTTAAGGAAACTCTTGAAGCTATTGAATGGGATTTCACTTAGGCATAAACGGTGCAAGTGAGGGGCTTACAGTTTTTGGAGATATGGTTTGTCAAGGTTACAATCTAGATAGGAAAAGATAAGGTGGGGAAATTTAGAAAGGCTACCTTGTTATCCAGCAGCTCGGCTCGCCCTTCCTATAGTGGATAAGCTCTAATACTTCCCCGCAGTGAGACCGGTATACCTTCCAAAAACCATATTTTGTTAGCTGAAGAAGTATCAGAGTAAGACAATTTAATATATGTTAATAAGGATGAACAGATATATTAATTATATTAAATATATCTTCATATGGATAGGTTCATGGTTCAGATGGTTTCAACATGCTGCAAGTAACCGGCCAACCCCTCACTACTGGTACGAGCCTTGCAAGTACTACTTTTACCCCTTATCATATGTATCATGCGGAGAAGAGCTACAATATCATGAAGTAAATGAGGTAAGAATTAAGGACAGGATAGAATTTCTCTCAACTGTTTATTATCATGTTAGAACATACGTATAATTGTAAGCCTTCTACAAAGATGACAAGTACGAAGTTCCCCCAACTCTAGATTTACAGAGCGGTGTAAAATATACACAATGTCTTTGTACAGTCTGATGGCTTTTTTTGTATATCCATACACCAACCTCACAGCACCAAAAAAAGGCAACTTGATCTTCAAATACAGTCCTTTCCTTCACATGCCTTCTTTCCTTCAACATGATCCCTTAATTCAAATTTTAACGTCCACTCCAGCAGTATTAAGTATATGTATGACCATCCGATGAACGTGTCCCCTGCACAATGTGTTGTATCCCCTCCCATCCCAAGTAGACAAGACAACACTTCCAAATATAACACCGCTCCCACTAGCTTCAAAAGTCAAAATGGTATCACAAAGTAAACTATGTTTTGACCCCATCCCCAGAGATTTGCCACTCACTCCCGAGCAAAAAACAAACAAACATGCAGGTACTGTCTTGCGCTTTACAAAAGAAAGAACGAATGTGAGAAACAGAAAATAGCCGCCAGGGGGTATAGTGAAATAGATAATAATTAGAATCAAAATTGGAGGATTCGGTCGCCCGAGGGTATGCAGTTCTTTTTGTGCAAATCTTGCGATAGACATGTATGTAGAAGTCGTCTGTAATAGTGTGAAATATACATGGCGAGAGGATTAAAATGTAGAATAGGTTCTTCAGATGAGTTTCGTCGAGTTCAACGTATTTTGTTTTCGAAACTAGTTCCGTAGATGTACAAATGAGCGTAGAATGTGTCGATGTGCTGTTTTTCCATCGAACTTCAAAATAATTGGGACAGGAGAAGTGTTATCTTCGGCTGCCACCCTCACTTGGCCATCCTCGATCGTATGGCCCCCTCGGATATTGGTCAAACGGGGGCGGTCCAGGGCCTACTTGCGTCGGTGCTCCTGATGTTGATGGTGCTGACGTATTGTCCATTCTTAAAGGCGGCAGACTTGGTAGACCATGGGAAGCAAACCCCGCTTGAACCGGTGGTAAAGTTGACGCGGGTGAATGCGGGTAAGGCACATTCAAAAATTCTCCTTGCGCATCAGTTCTCCGCCGCCTTGGTGGTCTTTCAGAGGAATCCGGTGATTGAAACCCTATTGATGCTGGAGGAGGAGGTCCTGGATATGATACTGGCCTCATAGTACGAGGGCTTGGGGGTGCATGCATGGCCACATCTCTCATGCTAGGATTTCGCAGTAAAACGTCTCTAAACCGATCTCTCTCACTTCGATAAAAATCCCGTTCGTTTTCAACTTCCCTAAGTCTTCGTTCCAAGTCCCTATTTTGCGATTGCAGCTTCTCGATATTGGATGAGGCCTCCTTCTCCTTTTCTTTTCTACGTTGTCGAAATCGCGCCGAGGCTCCTGCGTTGCGCGCACGCTTCTCGTCAGCTAATCGCGACGCTTGGTGCGTATCCACAGGTACATGATAAGCCACGCCGTGGGACGTGGTTATTGTCAGGACACCGTAGGGCTCTGAAGCAGAGGCCTGCCTTAAGTTTGTATTGGAATGGAGTGAGGAGCTCATCTGAGGAGCGGTATACGGACCTTCTGATGCCGCAGGCGGTCCTTGTAATTGTAATCCGCCCCCTTGCTGCACTGAGGAACCAAAACTGGAGCCTGGAAAGTAAGAACCGCTAGTTGGCGGATTCGCACTTTGATGATAAGGAAAATTGGATGCTGGCGAAGGCTGACTCGAAGAAGGATTTTGCGATGATGTTGAGATACTTGGGCTGGTGCTATGCTGTGTGCGGCCCGAAGACTGCATATGAGGAATATCCGGTCGTCGTTCTCCAGGAGTTGATCCTGTAGGAGGGAACCCATAGTGCTGTGACTGGTTTTGACCAAGAGCTGGAGGAGTGGGCGTTGGCGCGTGTTCTGACACTGGTGTTTGACCTGGCTCACCAACGTAAGGTCGTCTAGATGGAAGAAAAGGTGAATCGTGCGCATTGATGGTACCTGGCATTGGAGCTCTACCAATACTGACAGGCCTAGGTGATCTGGGTGTTAGCATCCTGCGCCCTGGACCTCTTGGAAAATTCGGATTGATGTTTTCCAGTGGCGATGTGAGCGCAGAAACAGATTGCCGATTTGAGAAAGGGTGGGGCGTAGTGAGAGAAGGACTTGCACCAAAATGTGATGTCGGTCCGGTTGTAGATAGTGGCGAACCCGTAGTACCGCCACTGAGGCGGCGACTGGAAGTTGATGTACCTTCGTTTTCTGTTGGATTTAAGATCGAATGAACACCAAAGTCGCGAGTTGGACCAGAAGTCCTCCAATCCTCGCCGGATAATGCTGATTGGGGAGTTCGTGAATTCTGTGGAGATGGTAACAACTGATGAGATTGTTGCATTTCTCGGTTTTCCTGTTCTGATTGTCTCTCTGCTTGTCGCCCTCCATGTCGAAAATCATCTCGCACCTCAACTGGTGGGAGAGTAATTTTGTGAACTTCTGGTGGTGAGCGAGATGCAGGACGAGACGCAGAAAGCCTCTGCGACATCGAGTCCTGATCCCTCAACCCTTCTTGGTCTCGAGGACCGGGACATTGACGTTCTCCCTCTCCTTCCCAACTCTGCTGGTAGCCGTGAAGCTTGGAAAGAAAATCGGAAAGTCGTCTTTCGAGAAGCTCAGAAGATTGGTTTCCAATTATGCGGGTAGATGTCGGGGTGGTATGCGCTTCTTCAGCAAAAGCAATGAACGAAGAAATTTCGCGCAATGGGCGACTCAGAGGACCTTGTACAGCCAGATCGAATGTGTATTATGTAGACTTGCCAGAAGGCTTCACATCCAGCGGTGAGAGTGTCAGCGTCTTTTCCTATTCTTCTCAACTTTGTGGCTCGAAGGATTCCGATTTATTCGTCAAATTAGATAGCATTACTTGTGTGCATCAGTACAACTTATATGTATTTGTATTGCTTCCTGTGAGGTGAGGTGGTTCGACAGGGATCCTCTCGGAAGCACAAGATATGACAGTACGTCCGTAAAGCTTGAAGGTAGACTTTGGCCTAATTCAGATATGAATGACTTGTGAAAACTGTAAGACAAAACTCACTGAGCATTAGAGATGGACGTAGTTAATAGTCATAGCCGGTAATGTATGTGGACGCATTCGACAAATAAGGAATGGAATAAACCTACAGAAGAGGTGGAGTATGGAATAGATAGACGCACCACTCACAAATGTTATGAGTAATGAAGCTTTGCGACTGGTAGGTTTGTACCGCAATAGAATGGTTGAATCTTATTCAGTCGACTAACCTAACTACGTGCTGATGGCGTAGCTTATTCGAATAGAATAAAGAATTACTTCGTACTGCACGAGAAAAATTAGAATAAAAAATTGCTGATAGACGCCTATAGTTAGAAGAATGGTGGATGACGCTTTTAGCTCTACACAGCTATCTATCTGCATGGAGAAAGCTTTCAAGCTTTGCGGTTCTTTGAACCGTCCCAGGAGGTCCCACGCTACATTGCTCACAGACACCAACCCTTCACCGCACCCGCAACCCACAAAGTGTTCATGGAAAAGGATCTAGGGTCGTAGTGGAGCCGGCCTTTTCTCGAGGCACCACTGGGGTAGGGGATGCTTGTCGGGTGCAAGCATATAGTATAATCAAGGTACCGGGGTGGTGTGCTCATGAAATATCTCACACTTTACACGATTCTTTACAGGATGAAAAAAAAAAAAGTCTCAGGAAATCTTTCTTTCAGAAGTTCATTTACTCGGAAGACGGGAACCATAAACCATCCTTGCGTATCACGTTATAATATCGTCTGCATCGAATTCTACTTTTGAAGATAGGGCGCTTGTTTGGGCAACCTTGATATGAAGAACGAGAATGAAAAAGAAGAAGAAAAATCTACTGGGGAATTTAGCTTTCGCAATAGATTACCATATCAGGTTTAAACGCTACCTAATAAAGTGTAAAGTTCAAGGTCTTTCATATAAAACTTTATTAGAATTTATAACCCTCTTTTTTTATTATAACCGGGTGAGAATCTTTCCCCAAAGAATAACTAGTACTTCGTATACTAGAGATTTCATCGTTATTCTTCTTTTCCTTCTTTTATATAATACCTAGTAACGATCAAAAAGATGGAACTTCAAATGGAGGGTTTTAACAGGATATTTATATAGTAGATGAATTGTTGAAGCTATCCATTTATTTATTCATTCATTCATGTACGACGATGATATAGACTGAAAGGATGTGTAAGCGTATTAGTTCCGTGGTAAGAATATAGAATGAACCAACTCCCTATTTCTTACTTACTGATTTCACAAAACCTATATAAAAATATCGAGTTTCTCGAAATTAGTTATATGAAGTCTATACCCAACTACATCAGTAGGTATTTACCTATTTAGTATAGGCTAAATGGTACGAGCTTAAGTTATCACCAAACTCGCACGTTCTTTTCCATATGTTACGCCTTGTAAGAATGATTGAATTTGATTGACGGACAACCTATCGCTTTGCAGTAGTATATCCGCAGTCTGCAGGACAAAATCATAGTGGTTGGTAACTTTTCAATGTGGTGACCAAATGACCATTTACTTTAGCAGGCATTATTGCATCAAAATTTCTGCAAGTATATACCTACCTAGGTAGGAGGTGAAGAACGATGCGTCGATAATGGAACCCAAAACGGTCATTTAATGATTCAATTCTCCTGATTGATGGATTTCCATTAAAAAGTATCCAATAACTATCGAGCTTCGGGGAAAAATCTCATCTGATTATTCAAGCTATCTTCTTTTTCCCAATTTTTTTTTTTTTTTTTTCTCCTTCTCGTGTTTTTCTAATCGCCACAGCCACCGAGTATAATAAAATCCTGGGATTTCTGACAGCAGGGCAGCTGCATGGCTAGCATGGCAATGACATGGCATGGTAGAGAAGCTAATAGTGTTTGTTTTGCTTGGGCCATAACTTTGGGAACAAGTCTTACCAAGTTATAAAATTGTTGAAGCTTTTTACTTTTTGCACCACTTTATCATACCTTACTTATTAGTAGTACATAGTATCCTACTATAAGTAAGTACTGCATATCATTGATGAAAAATTCCGGAGTTGTGAAACATAACCTCAACTTACTACTTATACTTACCTAGGGTATTCTCTGTACAGAATCTACTCTCATTTCCTACCTTGTATGTTCGTGCATATGCGACTATGTCTTTTTAACTACTTAAGACTCTTTAAGCTAAGCTATGTCAAGTAGTTTAGTTACAATAACAACTTCATCAATATAAATTCGGGGTTTATCTAATAAGCCACTCCGGTGTGCTGGTGATACAAATGCACATCATAATCCTCCGGATGATTCCATGAGAATACTTCGCTCGTATCGTACAATCAAAAGGCAAAATACCTAGGGATAAGTATGCTCATTCTTTCTTCTAGAAAAGAAAATATCTAAAAGGCTAAAATAATATGGCGGACCTCGGTGATCGTTTGATCTCGTTGTAATATTAACCCATGTTAATAGATTGTTCCGGCGGTCGTACACCTGCCTTGGCCGCCACAATTTAGAAGGAACCAGACCATCGGTGTGCGGCAGCAAAGATGAGCTGCATAAAAATTCCAAACTTACTACGCACTGATGTATGTACGTTTTGAGTATCCTGGAGACCGTCATCTATATCGCGTGTTCTTAATTGATAATAATATGGAAAAAAAAACATAAAAACATACTCCTGGGTAGACTCGTCTTGTCTTGGTAATTAATAATGCAACAAGCAATTATTATTACCACAAGGTTTTGAAGTCGCAACAACCCCGATTATATTGCGCCCAAATGGAATTGCGCAAAGGGCAAGAAGATGCAATCACGGAGCAACTCTAAATAATATATGGTCCCCAACAACCATAAGATCATCCGGCTTTATAGAAAAAGAAAAGTCATGCGCCACGCGCCGTGCCGCTGACAATACTACCCCAAAAGGCTGGTGGTCCGCATAACAATTACACACGCGCATCGCTGCCCAAAAGCATCTATACCTGATCCACGGTGAAGACACCTGCTGTTGTATGATAACCGTAGATCAACAAATATTGTAACAACTTCAAATAGTCCTCAGGTGTTGGCTGTGTTGTGTGAAGGGGAAGTCACTAACCTCATGTTCTCAAATGAAACATTGATACAGTAGATGTGATGAACACGACTAGGAAAGTGCACATCTAACCTATTTGGTGTAGTCCCTGCTAATTGTCTCGGAAAATCCATGATTGTCGGTACGCCATGTTCTCTTCTCGGTGCATCCCACGATTGGCTATGTTTCTGGTTCCTACGCTTCTTTACCAAGCATCAACTATGAGCTGCCAGATTATTTCCTAGCCATGCGAAGGTTGACTTTGATCTAACCATTCTTGATCTGATTCGGGAAAAATAGAATATGAAATGTCAAAGGTTAGCGCTAAAATGCCAATATGTTAAATTGGTTTTTGTTAAATTAGGTTTAAAAACTACTAGGTATTCTAAACTTATTATTTAGGCTTTAGCTTCCCTGTACCTTAATTTTCTTGCGGGCCCGAATGTCTAATTCTATTTTACTTTCTTTGTGTCACAGCTTCAAATTAGGACATACAGTAAACGATAAGTTTTCTAGAAGTGTTTAAATCTGAGCCGATCTCCGCCATCTGCCATCCACCGTCTTTTCTGTGGGTTCTTAACTTTATTGGTATGGAAATGAATCCCAGTAACTTGGATTCTGCTCATATTAGCTTCAACCACTCGTCCTCCCGAAGGTGCACTTCTTAAAAACGAAATAACGGCAATCACTTTATGTTCGCCAAGTTCAATTTAACATTTTAGAACATACTTTTTTGGTTAATTAAGGAACTTCAAGCAACGTCATGTTAATAAATCTACCCAATGAGAGTCTATCGATAATATATTTACCAACAGGGCCATGAATCCATGATTCCTCACAAAGTTCGGTAAGTTGATAAGGTACAGACAAGCGGGTTCGAGCGATAGATGGATGGGAGCTACTGACCTAGGTAGTAGCAAGATCTGCGAACAATTAGATATTGCCATTACAACACGTTTAGGCGGAATAATGAACCTGGAAAAATTGAAAGCGGAACGCATATCTCTCTCCGTCTTCAATTTGCAAGGCGAGCCGTCAATTCCAGCAATGGTCTAAAGAAGAACCAATAAATTCCGCAATCACGAAATGAGGCAATCATCTATATACTTTTAGACAAGGAACAAATGAGGCCGACTAGGATGATTGGACTCTTCATATCTAGGGACCCATGAAGCTGCACGTTTAAATCCCCGCACGTGCAGCTACCGCATATGTACTCCATAACGGACGCGCAGCAACGCGCATTTGAAGTCAGTCATGTGCTTCGGGTTCAGTGGTATCAAACTAATGGAATCACTCAAGACCTTGCCAAGAACTGCTGGAGTCGTTCCAAATAGCTACAGACAACAGCTCAGCACATGGAGTTATGAAAGTTCACTGCTAACGTTCCTCCCAGCCGCCATCCATGATCCGGATAATACAACACTCAAAAAATGAAGAGGCTGGGAACATGAACCAATTCTGTAATGAGGTGGAAACATTCGGAAATATTAAAGCCGCTTTATGTGATGCCGGTAATTCGTTATTTCGGGTCGATAAGTATTATTACCATGTACCCAAGTCAGGATCTAGATCCTTACCAATATCATAGCGTGAGCACTGGGAAACCAAAAAGACTTGTGTTGCTCAATTATAACCTAGTCCTAGGCACAATATATTAAAACAGATTATGGGAGATGATGTCCACTTTCCTAATAATATCGCGTTTACGAGTAGTTCGTATACTTGCGTTTGATACTTTACATTATTTCCTTCCTTTCCTTTCCGAAAGTAACACAGCATAAAGATCTAGATACAGAAAAAATGTATTCTTAATAAAATGATAACGGGACATAAAAAGCAAGTTCTCTGCTTCTTGCTTATATTAAGCTTATCCGTGCGCACGCCATCAACGATATCTTGGAAACTTTTCAATCACGTGAGTGAAATACTGTCATTGCCTTAGCAACAGTTTCGTTGGTTCAGATCTCCACACAAGACACCAACAAAGCCTGCGAAAATTTGCGTGGCAAGCAGCGGTCTGCATGTCGTACGGAATGCCATCCGAATCTGCAAGTATTAGTAAGTTGATACCAGACAAACTCTCTTGCGCAATGTGACGAGATAGCGTTAAATTTTCCATGCATGTGTTACTTGACTTATACTTCGCATCTTTGTCTCCATATCGAACCACAGCCACGAGAATCCCCAGACCAGGTCTTCGGCGAGGATCAGCACCACGTCGGTGAAGATGGAAGGTTAAAAAATAGGGGGTGATATTCCTCAGCGGTGAAGAATTATCTGTTGTTGGCTTTTGTATATATGGTGATTCGTGACGCATTTCGTGACGTTGAGTAACTGCATCCACTTTCATGTGCTTCAAAATGGATGCCTATAGTACGTCTTCGCCAGCACAGTGTTCACTGTAGCCTTGTCCAAAGTTAGAGAAAGCGGTTGTCGCTGGCTGTCTGTGCTATTTTTTGGGTTAGGCCGTGCATAGTAAAGCCCATAGCACACGCAAGCGTCTTTTTTGCATTTACGCCATCACGATTAACCATAGCTCCCGTAAATCATGGGAATCCTCGGAAGCCTCAAAGTAAATTTAGATGGCCTCGAACCTTGGTTCATCACAATCGTCTTTCTATAGGCAGTGAAAAAGCTAATAACCGTTGAAGTAAGGAATCCAAAGCTATCAAGCTATTTCCTTGTGTGCGCAAAGCTAAACTATTCAGGTGGGACCCTTTCCTGCGTAACTGCGATGAACCATGTTGAATTCACACGGACATGGAGCGACAATCATATCCATTTTTTCTGCAAACAATTTCAAAGTTTAATTTTAATCTCGGGTTGAAAGCGAAATGAGGATGTTCAGAGTTTGGGATTTAGATGATGCTAACTGCCCTAAGCAAATCCTTCAAATGATTCTGGGTGCTTCCATGAGCTACTGCTGTCAACGCACAACATCGTTATCCCATGAGAGTTGCGTGCTCGTATAGGACAGACTAATGAGGTCAGAAATGAGTCGATAGCCTTTCATTATAAGCTATGCGCGATGATTGCGCAAAATCGGGGTTGCAGCGTCCAGGTTTTCGATGGCAAATGGCGAATAACAGACTCCGAGCGAAGTTTTTTCAAACTTTGTCAGGATGGCGATTGGAAGGCACAGTCATCGGCAAAATGGAACGGCTCTGGAACCAATTGTTAGTCCTCACTGTTGGTTAAAAACGGGATTGGTGGATACAGATGGTGCTAAGTGAGCCACATACTCCGATTCTGCATGAATGCATGAAACTCTACCAACAAATATCTGTCTTAATATCGTAAATGAGAGTACGATAGCAAGTCTCGAGATTTGCAAATGAGAAGATCACGAAGCCGATCGGGTTTGATAGGAATGCGGCTAGTGTGTAGCCTTAATCGGATGAAGGGCCGGCATACCGTGTCGATAGAAATTTTACCAATAAGAACCCAATTGGATAAATATTGTCTATACGATGTACTACTACAATATGAGCAGGTAGGAATACATATGTTTACATTCACCTCTCGAGTTTCCTTGAACAGTGAATTGCAAAACAAATAAAAAAATCTTGAGAACCTCGCGCAAAATATTTTCCAGTTCCGAATCGCGCTTGCCCAATGGATAACATCAAGTTCTACCCCACCATCAGACGCTTAACCGTGACCAAGTTGATACATTTCAATTATCTATAGATTTCACCATCACACTTTACTTGGCCAGTAAATTGTTCCATAAGGAAGAGTAATATACATATACAGAATGTCGTCGATTAAGATATGGACCGTTACAGAACCCTACATAAATCCACATTGTGCCCTAGGTGAAGCACCATTCTATGAGCCAAGCACCAACCACCTACGATTCGTCGATATCAAAAAGAAGCAACTTCATACTCTCGATCTCGGTGTTGGACCTTCATCTCTGAAAACCATCCAGTTTGATATGCCTGTAGGAGTGACTGCCGATATCGATGGCATAGATTGTACTGATCGCATTTTGGTGGGCGGGAAGACGGGCATATATGTGTTGAGGAGAAGTGATGGGAAATTGAAGTTGTTGAAGAGGTTTCATGATAAGGAGGATAATGATGAGAGACTGAGGAGTAATGATGGAGCTGTAGATCCACAAGGAAGATTCTGGATTGGAACAATGAATGATTTCTGGGTGGGGGAGCCGCAGAGTGAAGGTGGGTGGTTTTAAATATTCTTTCATGTGAAACAACGGAAGCCAAAATCTTGGAAGAACTGCTATG
>JWJA01004590.1:0-27514 GCA_000812885.1 Lanzia echinophila
CGCCCCAACAGTCCCATCAGGTCCCAGATCTGTACCAACCAACACAAATGGAATGCAGACCGATGGCCTTACGTTTTCCCAACTTCAAGCCAAGAAAGATAATATAGAAGCTGAAATTAAAGCTTTGAGTGGTGTTTTGGACTCTGTAAGTATTGTCTAGTTAACTTCCAGCTGTTGCTAATAGATTCGCAGCATGGCGTTGATATGAATACAAGGCTCTTGACTCCAGATGGGTTTCCTCGAGCGGATTTAGATGTAGCACAAAGTAGGCATTTGAATTTACATTGCTATGAATAGGGTTAACTCTTCAAATAGTCAGAACTACTCGATCACGAATAATATATCTGAAAAACGATTACAAAACTCTCATGAATATTATCGAAAAGCATATTCACGAGCATTTCGCTCGACTTACTGAAAATCCTCCTACAGAAGAGGATGCAACAAATGAAGTTCAGCCTAGCCGGATCGTACCTTCTTTCGACGAGCCAGCGATCCTAGACGTACCGTTTGCAAGAGTCAATAGCGTCGCAGCTGGCAGCCCTGCGGAAACTGCAGGTTTACAGCCGGGTGATGTGATTAGGAATTTTGGATACGTTGATCATACCAACCATGATGGCCTGAAACGGGTAGGAGAATGTGTACAGGGAAATGAGGGTGTAAGTTTGCTTCGCATATAAGTATTGTGGATTCTTTCTTGCTAATTGATGATACACAACAGAGTGAGGTTATGGTGAAAGTATCGCGAAATGTAGGCCGACAAGAGCTACAACTGACTTTGATACCCCGGCGGGATTGGGGGGGTAGAGGTCTCCTTGGATGTCACATACTTCCATTGTAAAGTTCGATGGTTAGGTAATATGAGTCATTTGGGTACGAAGGAGTTGCATGGCAGCGAAGGCGTTGGGTCTTAATCAGACATAATTTAGCGGCCTGAAGAACACCTGGGAAAGGTTTGCATTTGGGACGGGGATACATCTGACTACATGATGAGATATTGGACCTTAGTTATTGAGGTAGGGTTGAGCATCGGAATGTATTATCATAGCCTCTTAAAAGGTTGCAACTAAAATAAAAAATCCCCTAACTAAATTAAGGGAAGTGTAATAAAGACGCTGTGCAATACCTACCTAGGTACCTACCTACTACTAGTAGCTAGAATCATCTTGTTTGTACTGCAAACGGAATAACCTTAACCTTATCATACTTGAATGTTGAAAGAAAACATGAAATATGCCCGACAATTCTTTGCAGGAAAACTCTGGAATGTTTAAGATTCCGTTACTTGCCTGGTCTGTCCTGGACACTCACTGTACAAGCCCTACGGCAATGAAGGAGACAAATAGCTAGTAAATTCCATTCTGTTCCTACTACGGTAGGTACAGCAGTAACTTTATGACTGGCCCAAGTGCTAAGGTTTGAATTTAATTAATGCCTTAGGCCGTTAAGTTTAACCATATATGGATCAAAAATTAATTTTTTCGCTTACATAAAAAACCAACCCACCGCTTTTCAAGTTTTAGCTTCATAGCAATCAAAACATTCACAAATCCTTGGTAAACCAAATCATACTCCACCACGTCCACGACGAATTTTCTGCGATAACAGGTACCCCTCCTCCTCTTGACTTCCACCCCTTCCGTCATCAAAACATCTCACGTTTCTCTGGTTTTCATAGTTGTATCTGAGTATTAGGCTAATCATCAACCCTCCAGTGACAACTTCTACAAGGCAACTGTTTACTTTTTTCTCTCTTTGACGATCACATTAAAATCATCATGGCGGACGCAGCTGCTCCTGGAGTCCCAACTTTCAAGCTCGTGCTTGTCGGTGATGGAGGAACTGGAAAGGTAAGCTCATCGAGTTGAACATATGATGCCGCCAGTGTTGGGATCGCCATCGTCGCTTGTTATTTGCATTCTCGCGATATGCGCTCCATCCCAACACCAACACCAACACCACTGCCGCGGCCTCTGCTATCTGCGAACGCAGGCTAATTATCAAACAGACCACCTTCGTCAAGCGTCATTTGACTGGTGAATTTGAGAAGAAATATATTGCCACCCTCGGTGTCGAAGTTCACCCTCTTGGGTTCACTACAGTATGTGATGATTCTCATTCGGGAAAGGGATTATAACCTAACATTTATAGAACTTGGGCAACATTCAATTCGATGTCTGGGATACCGCTGGACAAGAGAAGTTTGGAGGACTTCGTGACGGATACTATATTAACGGACAATGTGGTATCATCATGTTTGATGTTACTTCCCGTATCACCTACAAGAATGTTCCCAACTGGCACCGTAAGTTCCGATTATGCATTGCACATCTATAGATGTATATTAACAATTTTGGGATAGGCGACTTAGTCCGTGTCTGCGAAAACATCCCAATCGTTCTTACCGGTAACAAGGTTGATGTCAAGGAGCGCAAGGTGAAGGCAAAGACCATTACCTTCCACAGGAAGAAGAACCTGCAATATTACGACATTTCCGCTAAGTCCAATTACAACTTCGAGAAGCCTTTCTTGTGGTTGGCACGAAAACTTGTTGCCAACCAAGGTTTGGTATGACAACAATCTGGATTTGAAATAGAATGACGAGGCTAACATGTATTAGGAATTTGTTGCTGCTCCTGCATTGGCCCCTCCAACCGCTCAAGTCGACGAGGCGCTTTTGGCATCCTACAACAAGGAAATGGAGGAAGCCGCGGCTATGCCACTTCCAGATGAGGACGATGGTGATCTGTAGACTGGTAACGAAACTGTCGGAGGACCTTCGATCAATTAGCAGCATCTTAGACCGTTACTTTTTTTCGGCGGTTTTTGCATTTCCCTGTCAATCCGTCTTGCAACAGAGGCAGATGACAACGAATTCCTCTTCACTTCAGCATACGGTACGGCCAAACGAGTATCTTCGGAGGGGTGGATTGGGGTTTTAATGAGCGATGAACACCTTGAGTAACTTCTCAAGACCTTACTGCAATCAGCAGCTTATGTAGCTAGAGCACAAAAAACCATTAGTTCTTTTGATAGAAATCCTTACCAGCGAGGGGTCCCTCAGCTCACTAATTATGCAAATGTGTTGAGAGCAATTTTCTAGGCTATCGGAAGTTATGCATACTTGCACTACACTACCACTTCATCAGCTAGTTTTATTTAATTCGCTGGCTGGTGGGCCACTCTTGAACTTCCGACTTCACTAATCCATTAAAGGCAGCTCGATGGTTGATTTCATCATTACTCCTCACAACACCTCCGGACTGCCAGGATCTTTTTGGTCATTGGCTATAGGTTGGTGAACTACGTCAATTTCATCTGAATAATTACTCCGTACAAACCACAACTTTAGAATTACCTAGGTACTTGAACTCGTATTGAACTTGTATCGAGTCCTTGTAGCAGTCTGACAAAATGCAGCTTTCCGACCATTCTCTGCAGGGATGTTGGTTACTGGGGCGCCTTTTGACATTTGGAGAACCTGGTAATTTCGCTGGTCGCACCGCATTTTCAATTTTTACAAAGCATGTCCCTAGTCCATTATCAAATCAACATTGCAAGGAAACGGTGAAGCTTACCTTTTCTTATCTTTCATCCTTGTATTGCACAAATTGCTTTTCTGCAACGCTCACGATCTTTTCCCGGTTTTCCTGCAGTGTTTTCTACTTTTGCTCGTCTTCAGACCAATCGGTTTTTCATTGGAGATACTCTAAAGCTTTCTAAATTCTGGAAAATGAGACCATTGCGCTCATAGTGCGTCCAATGGCTTCGCGTGGTGACATTGAGCTAGACAATTCAGGAAGGTCGTTAGGATCCCATACTCATGGGTATGATATACACAAGTATATATACTATGTCGTGGGCTTCCCCGTGGCTTTATTGTCATCAGTCACTTTCGTCATATTTTGACAGTTGACCAAGCATAGAGAAGTATATTGACAATGATTTTTCCAATCATGGCGGGGTTGGCATTAGCCACAGTTGTGGGCGGTGTCAAGAATACTCAAAGAAACTTACATGCTCGCATGCTTGAAGATCGGGGCGTCCCAGCAAATGCAACTGGCGTGAAGACTCTCACCACTCCTCAAGGGATCACAATTCGTTACAAGGAGCCAGGTAAAGAAGGTGTATGCGAGACCACCCCTGGTGTGAATTCATACTCAGGATATATTGACTTGGATGCGTGTGTGCTTCTTGACCCCTAAGCTTTACAAGTCAATGTTATTAACATTATCTCCAGCAATTCTCACACCTTCTTCTGGTTTTTTGAAGCTCGACACAATCCCCAGGAAGCCCCAATCACATTATGGCTGAACGGTGGGCCTGGATCAGATTCCATGATTGGCCTATTTCAAGGTATGATATTCCAACCAGAAGTTCTACCACAGGGCTTCGATAAAAGTGATTGTGCTGATTATACCAGAACTTGGTCCCTGCAACATTACTGAAAATCTCACATCTCAAGTAAATCCTTATTCTTTCACTGAAGTGTCAAACATGTTGTTCCTCTCGCAGCCCCTCGGGGTCGGTTTTTCCTATGGATCCGAAGGCGTTGGAAGCTTGAATCCTGGTGCGTTTTTCGAAAATAACGTGCATTATTATTACTGATAAATGAATATGTAGTCACTGATGCATTTGAGAACGCCACTTTTGCTGGTGCTCAGGGCAGATACCCTGTTATCAATGCCACCGCTCTCGATACTACAGACCTCGCAGCTGTAGCAGCTTGGCATGTGTTGTAAGTCAATTCTTTGTGTTCTTTGCAAGACTCACAATGGTCATACAAATCCTTCATCTACCCTGGAGTGTTGTTTGTTACGATGATACTTTTTTTGGCGATCGTTATAATACGGCTGGATTACCTGTTGATTTGACAGCCAACGAAATTATGTCCCAAAGTTCTGTGCTGTTTCGCACTTAGTGATTCCTTAAATTGTTGCTAACATCATGCTACTTTTATAGGCAAGGTTTTCTCGGCGGCTTACCGCAATTAGATTCACAGATAACTTTGACATCAAGGGAATTCAATTTGTGGACTGAGTCATATGGGTATGTTTTCACCATCCGTTTGCCAGTTTCTCCATAGATGAATTGCTTTTCATCGATCAGTCTCCGTCTTCCACCCATATACTGATATATTCCTCTCAAATCGAGACACGTTGTAACACAAACTAATTCCCAACAGAGGCCATTACGGCCCAGCCTTTTATAATTATTTTTATGAACAAAACAAAGCAATCGCCAACGGCTCTATCGATGGCATCCACCTCGATTTTAACACGCTTGGCGTTGGCAATGGGATTATCGATGAATACATTCAAGCTCCATAGTCAGTGGCCTTCTAGCCTATAAATACGTTTTTGCTAACGCCAATGAACAGCTATCCGGAATTTGCGATGAACAACACGTACGGCATTGTGACTTATAATGAAACAGGCATGTAGGACTATATACAATATCTGACTCTTCTAACCTCATGCTGCGCAGTCTATAACTTCGCCAAATTTGCTCTAAATATGGGCTATGGTTGTCTCGATCAGATAAACATGTGTAGAGCTACGAATCAAACTACGGATATAGACCTAGCTATCTGTACGGAAGCTGAGAATATGTGTAGAGATAGTGTGGAGGGTCCTTTCTACGTATATGGCGGGCGTGGCGCATACGATATCCGTCATCCATACGACGATCCCACTCCACCTTCCTACTTCATCGACTATTTGAACCAGGCTTCTGTGCAAAATGCACTAGGGGTCAATCTGAATTATACAGAGGATTATAATGATGAAGTGTATTATGCCTTCCAACAGACGGGGGATTTTATCTATGATCGTTTCTTGGAAGACTTGGAAATGCTCGTCGCGGAAGGTGTGCGAGTGTCGTTGTTCTATGGCGATGCGGATTATATTTGCAACGTAAGTCGCTTATCACATAAAGTTACATAGACTTGTACTTACGGGACTAGTGGTTTGGAGGAGAAGCAATCTCTCTGGCAGTAAACTACACCGACAGCGCCGCGTTCGCTGCATCCGGCTACGCTCCATTTGTTGTTGACGGAAGCGAGTATGGAGAGGTTAGACAATACGGAAACTTTAGTTTCATGAGGATATATGAATCTGGTAAGTAATATTTCAGAGCTACGTATTCTCGTCGCGAATGTCAAGTTGATATCAATGCTTACCAATATCAGGTCATGAGGTTCCATACTATCAACCGGTAGCGGCGTTACAATTATTCAATAGAACGCTGCTGAACCTCGATCTTGCGACTGGTTTGGAGAGAGTCACGAGCAATTACTCAAGTCCGGGGCTTGCGAAGGCGACTCATACCGAGACTTCGGTTGCGTTACCCTCTTCGACGGGGGCGGCGGCTACGGATGCTGTGTTTCAGCTACCCGAGTGGAAGTGAGATTGGTAGCTTCATGTTTCATGCCCATTTACTTCTCTAATGATGTTACGATGGATTATTGGGACCGTTGAGTGTCTTGAGGAAGGATTGAATACAAAATAGTTATTAAAAATCGAAAGTTTCTCGTTGTGTGTATATTGGCATATTAATTGTCCATACTCTTCACCTAGACAACTCTATAGCTTTAAGAGTCTGAAAGTTACAAGCCCATCGTAATTCAACCACAGATCTTGATAAGGCTGAAGAGAACACATCCTTCCTCTTCCGCAATCACATCTCCCTCCTTAGCAGCAAGTTTCTTATTACCCCACCATTACAACCCAACCCGACTTGCCCAGCAACCATCACCAACGAAATATATACAAAGAATAGCTAAGGAGGAATTTTTGTACCTCCGTGCATCACTCATCGCAAACAACGCCTATCCAGAAAGTTCCCCCAAATTAGATCCCATAACCACCATAGCCAAACCAACCCTCCCCTCTTGCAGCGTACGCGAAATTAATACTATACTATACATCATCAACACCTTGGGAAACCGCATTCCCGAAATCCAGCAAAGTGAATATGCCGAATGTAGCCCATTTCCCGGAAGTTAACCGGGACACTGTAGAGCGCTCTTGTGAAAACGAGGGAGTAAGAAAGGGAGATCATGCTCCAGAGACGTTGCTGATGTGCGCGGTCGGTTGTATATCCTACGAGGAAAGATAGTGCGATAAGGCTATAGTTGCTGATGAGACTTAGGGCGTTAGCTTTGATGGTGGGGAACCCGAGTGATTTGATGGTGGTTGGTGAGTACTGTAAAGCTGTAAGCCACCTTTTGGTGCAAGATATGTTTGTCCGGTCCGGGAAGGCGTCCAAGTGGCCAGACAGTAGTTTGACGTAGCTGGGTCTATTTAGAAGAAATAAGACATGCATGACCCCAATTACAGCATTGAAGTGCCCATCAATTCTAACGATGATTAGCCATATTCTCCTGATAATGCAACTGAGCTGGAATGGGAACTTACTAATGAAAATCCATTGCCAGCCAGCGAGATTGCTTCAACCATCAAGCCGAAACACAGCCGATACAATCAGCGACCCCGTTCCAGCCGAAAATAATTCCCAGCATAGAAAATCGCAGTTCGAATAGCAAACTCGTCCTTCTTATAAAAAGTGCTCATGTCATATTGCGCTCCAGGAATAAAGCTAACCTCAAATAAGCCAAGTAGGAACCTGGTGGTATAGTATGAGGACTCATTAGCCATAAATGCTTGAAAACAAGCAACGAGTCGCCAGATCAGAATCTGAATTGTGATCCAGATTGGGTGGAATCCTGAGGGGAGCAGCTACGCCCGGAATCGACACACTGACAAACGAAGATCCTCGTCTGTAAAACTTCAACGTCGAAAGCGATTGCGTTCCAACTCGATCTGCATTCATGTCCGGTCGCCATCCCATTCATAGCGGATGTCTACAATTAGTCCCGCCGGGATTTCCACAGGGTCTATGTAGCCACTTAAGGAAGAACTCTACCAGAAGTTCCGAGGGACGCCGGCTATACAAGTTCACACCATGGAAAGTGTCACTTAGGAAATTTACCAGGTCGATACCCTTCGGATACACGCTTTGACGAATGGTATGGGATACCACGGATAACGGACGAAATTCAATTTATATCTGCTATAGGAATTACTGCAGATGTTGCGGAACTTCTACTGTAAATATTATTAAGGGGAAGGCGGGGGGTGGGAAGTGGGGGCTGATCCGGAGAATGTTTGCGTGTACGGCCTTGTTGAGAGACGAGTCCCGAACCCATATAAAGGCACGGCATGCGTATGGCCAGGCACATATCATACGGCTATAGAAGGCAGTCTGCGCATGCCTGGTATTATTCGATGGCCTGGACATGTACCTCAAAACACTACTACAAATGAAATGGTGGATATTACGATTGCAGGAATTTCAAAGGCCATAATTACACCGATAGACCAATCGATGACATTGATCAAACCAGTCTTTTCATAAACCCGCTAGAAACAACATCAGTGCGTGAAGGTTTCTTTTTTATATCAAGAAAGATCTGCGCGCGATGAAATGGCGCGATTGGAAGCTCCATCCCTGGTGTGACCCTGAAGTCAATGAGGTTAAGGGCAAGCTGGAATTGTCATATCTTTTCAATACGATCAGAGATCCCAAGGAGGAGACTGATATTCTTACCTACATCACCTGGGTACTACAGGCAATGTTAAAACGAAAGGGATTGTTTGATAAAAGCTTACGAGCAGATCCTGCTCCTGCACGCCCACTGAAGGAGTTTTCCATTCATAAAACTTGATTGTTCAAGTCCATGTCCAGAGGTTCAAAACCAGTCATGGATTACGAAATGCGCCAATCGTATTTCATTAGTCTCCGAGGATGCAAGACTATTCGTGTCTAGAAGACTTTTCGTAGGTATGGCCATTGGCCGGAAAGACGCGAAAGAGGTTCTGGAAAGTCTTTGAATTGAGACGGAATAGGAAGCCTGACGTTACTGTGGTATATTGATACTCTTGCACCTCTAACTTCGGATCCTTCCACGGCCACGGATCAGAATTCTACGTCTGAACGTTTAGAAATAGGACAGTGCATACAAAGTGTACCCGCCGCTACTGCAGAGGAAGCATCGGAACTCGATGGAAATCCTGAACAAGTTATTTGGGATACCTTGTCGTTGATGAATGATGAGGCAGCAAGCTTACTGATGTAGCTTGCAGCAGCCTTACTTTCCAGAGCTTGAGGAGGGGTTGAATTTGGAATTTTCAATGGATAACATGGAGCAATGATGGCAGGGTATAACGAAAGGGGGGAAGAGAGGGGGCGATCACAACCGATGATGTCAGAGATGAAAGTGCTTACAGATCACGTGTGGTGTAATTTCGTGATTGAAGATGATACCTAGTCTTTGAAAAGAACAGAAGAACAATATAGTTTTGCAATGATTAATTGAAGTTGGTATCACATTATGTTTTTTTTAGCACTATTAGTGTTGTGTTGTGACCCCATGGCATTTTTGCCCTCCAGGGCTATTCTGGGGAAAGTGGAATAAAGCTATCTTAAATTTCTCGCTTCAGTCGCGGTTCCCAAAACGCGTCGTTGAAGTCCCATGCGTAGATTTGCAAATCTTTCTTACTTCTACTTACTTACCTACTTACTTACTGTCTTTTACTTTCTTCATACCTTTCAATTCCTTCTATTCATATAGGTGACATAAAATTCACCCAGCGTAAAATTCCGACCTCATATACATTATTCACAAGTCTATTCACTATAGGAATATTTATCGATAATGGACGACCCAACTTTACCTCCACCGCTTTCACCCCGCTCCGCTTCTCCAACACCTGCTGCAGAACAGGTGCAGGTTCCATCCTCGGACTCTGTTATTGAGGAAGTGGAACTACCTAAGCATTTGAACGACTCTACGGCTGCCTCTCCAAAGGAAGAAAATGCTGGGGATAGTGAAGGACGATCGGATGGCGGCAAGCAAAAGAGAAAACGAACTAGGTACGTGGGACCGTCTTACTGGCTTAATTATCCTCCTTGATGCATCCGAGCATAATTGATTGCTCTACTCAAAAAAATTTCAATTCGGATTTTTCTAATGCACTGCGTTCTTTACAGCCCCGAAGACCAAGCGTTTCTCGAAGCCCAATACAGGGAAAACCCGAAACCAAATAAGGCAGCGCGTGCGGAAATTGTGAAGAGTGTTAGATTGAATGAAAAGGAAGTTCAGGTATGGGAATTCATGAAATTTGCTCTATGCAATTGCGCGACGCGTTTCAGATAACTGACGGGTCTTCCCGTAGATATGGTTTCAAAATCGGAGACAGATCAATCGAAGAAAATCGCGCCCGCTTCTTCCACATGAACTTGCAGCTTACGGACTCGGCGGGATGGCTGCGCTATCATCGGATCCTGTGAATATGGGCTTCAGTAGCAGTCAGAGCACGGAGGAACAAGGAGATGTCGCACAGCCTGATCCGGTCGTAGACTCGGAAGAACCGAGTGTTTCCAAAGATGTACAACAAGTACCCGAACAAGAGGTCGCTGTTGCGATTTTAGAAGAGTCGAAAGAACGGAAGGCAAATGGAGCGGAGGTCGAATCGACGGACACAGTTGTGGGAAGTAGTCAGGTCAAATCCTTGAAAGTTGAATCCCGCGCCGAGGCGACCCAGACTCTAGGAAAAGACAGTCGTTCGTTCTCAATGACGGAACATGCGTCCCAGTCCTTTTCGTCAACCCCAGGATACTTGGCCAATCGTTGGAATGCAGTGAATGCTTTTTCCACGCCAGTTTCTGCACAACCTACTTTTATCGAAACTCCTGCTATGTATGTGTTTTGCATTTATCTTGATTTATCTTGTAATATATCTCTAACAATGCTGGTGCTAGTTCTCAACCCGTCTTTCCATCATCTTGCCCTGAGAGAATCAATACAGATATTGTTGCACCGACTCCATCACGAATCAGGTTATCAACAGGCCTTGATGGCAGAGCAGAGCCAGTGGAAGGAGAAATCACACCTCCTCGTCCACATCCAGAACGACCCAATTCCTCTCTATCCAGTGTAGTACCATTAAAACGTATGCGGAGCTTACAGCGGAGTCACAGTGCTTTGCCACTTGGCGTCTTGTCCAGGAAGTCGTCTTTTGGCAATCCATTCGCTCCTCGTATGGCGAGTGGCCGTTCTCGTGATGCGCGAACTTGGGAGTTCTGTTGTGACGGAGAATCTCGTGATGAACTCACAGCTCAAGCTGAACACGAATCTAGTGGCTCGGCTGTTGCAGCAATTAGTCTAATCCGCTCCACCAGTAACACCGCCTTGAAGTCAAATCCTAGCAAACGAAATACGCCATCTCGATCGAATGCTCCCGGGAAGAGACCTAAGATGGGCAGAGCATCATCAAGTGTCGCAAGAATGCAAGGTGGAATTAGGAAATCAAAGCCAGTGCAGGACCAATCTTTCAACGAGAAAGATTCTCTTATGGGATCACCATCAGGAGACTCCGACAAGGAAAATTGGCTTCCTCATGAGGGCGGCGGCAACCCGCGTAGGCGACCGGCCAATATTAGGAAGAGCAGCGAGAACCAACCTAAGTCGGTTTTGCAAGACAATCTAAACATCCCCACGCACGCGGACCTTGGCCTCAATAAGAACAAGCGAAGAAAATCAACCCACCCAGAACCTCAAGTCTACGAGGATGCAGAGAACCGTGGTAAGGCCACTAAACACTTGGGTGACGATGTGGAACAATTCATGCGAGGTGAAGTGAGCCCTAGTAAAAAAGGAGATCTGGATTGCATTCAAGGACTACTATCATTGAGCCAGGGAAATTGGCGATGATGAAGGAAGTGTATGATATGAGACATGAATTTTACGATTCAAGTTACTTTTGGAGTATGGTTGGGTAGAAATATGGATGGTTTGGCAACAAAATGGTGGTGGGAGGTTTGGTGTATGGTTTATTGTTGAGTACCCGGAATCACTTAGGCCTATTCTATTAATTATCAATTACTAGAGCTTTCTCTTAGTTAAGTGACATTGCCATGTAAGGACTCTTCTTGAACATTGACTTAGATCTAGATGAGTATATTCTTTATGTGAAATGTGGTTAATGTCATGTAGTTTCTCGATCTGTTGGTGTTAAGTTCCGAGCCCCTTATTCATTTTCTTTTGCTAACCGAGCCCTTATTTTATGTCCCCTACTTATGTCTCCCCTATTTTTGTTTGACGATTCATAATTATTCTCCAAAGTTCTACTTTGAATAGTCTTGAATTCTTAAGGCATTCTCTTCTACTGTCATCCCATCTACTTAAAATGTTGCTTAATTAAAATGCCAAAATAGACGTACCTATGTAAATATTCACTGTTACGAACCCCGATCTCCATGCCCTCCTCCATAAACCTCTCGATCGGGGACCATCTCATCTTTTTAATCAAGGTTGATTATTAACTTCAGCGCCATAGGTCAACCTTAATGCCATTTCGTCAAGTTTGTGAAGTGATATTCACGGCAATATCGGCATCACCTACCTGGGGTATTTCAAATTCACCTCTTATGGTGCCATCTTGCAGACATTCGCGCCCTCAAAGTCCCGAATTACCGATCCTATTTCTTGACAGTTACTGTCCAATTTCGATTCTTTAACCAAACAAAAGCAAGGAAGTCAACGCAAGCCAACATGAAGTCCAAAATATTGTTTTACATTTGATTGCGCCCCCTTCGCTCTCTTGTACTTTTCAACTTCCATTTTCAACTTTCTCAGGATTCGAGATTTAGGAAAGTATTTTCAGAGATGAAGACAACATTATTTGACGTATCATCTTCTATTGGAGAATCAGAAAATAAAGTTTCTGCTCCTCAAAAGCGGCCGGGAATTCTCGATTCTTATATTGACGTCGATTTTGCGGCTCTTTTCAATACTTCGGTTTCTTTGGACGATACGGATAATGAAGCTGAAAAAGCTGAACAATTACGCAATTCGGCAAAATACCATGCCGTTAGTGATAAGGTTAAGTCTACGAAAACAGATTCGAATGAGGGATACGTCGAGAAAGTCCCTGATACCGACCACGATCCTTTAACCAAAACCAAGTTCAATACAAAGCTGCTGATTCCAGCTCCTTTCGATCGATGTGTCGACATAATCGTCCAAAAAGACGAACCCCTCACCAAATTTAATACAATAGTATGCACGCCAGCTAATTTAGATTCTCGTATCAATATAATTGTTGAGAAAGCTAATGACGACGAGGACATCGACCCTTTAACCAAACGCAATGCACTACTTACAAGACCGGCTCCTTTTGATTCTCGCATCAATATAATTGTCGAAAAATCCGCCGATGGCAACAATATCAACCGTTACAGAAAGTTCAACGAATTTCTGTTGACACCGGCTCCCTCTCATTCAAACACTAGGCCTGGCACTCCTTCTCCAAGTTCTTCTGGACCAAAATTCGATTTCAACAGCGTCGAATACACAATATCATCCAGTCCAAATCAAGCTCCAGAACCGACGCTCAAATCGAATATCGGTACCGGCGGCAGCAGCAATCGCAAACGTCCGAATTTAACGATCCGCGTCCCCCCACGACCAATCCGCAACAGATTCGCTGACGTCAGTCCAACCACCACCTTTGAAGATGACCTTTCAGAACTGGACAACACTCCGCGTTGCACATCACACATCCCGGCTTGGACAATGAGTCAGCATTCCCGCGCAATGGTCCACACCCCGGATCCCGACCTCATGGCCAACAATCCCCCTGATGCACCAATCACCCCACGTCGATACGGGCACCCCGATTCCCTGCGCTGCGCCGAATCCTTCGCGAGGAGAACATCGCGCCCAGGGACGCCGGAACTGGAACCACTCGCTATTACGAGGCAATTGAAACATTGGATTAAGGATCGTCCGGGGTATGTAGAATGTTGTAATACGAAGGAACTGCGAAATCCCTTCCCGAATACGAATATGAATGAGGGATGGATGCGCGTACGTTGTCAGGGGGAATTGTATTTCGATGAGATACATCGGGTTCCTCCGGGCGGTACAGATGTGAATCTGCTGAATAGAATACAAGTTCGCGAGAAGTTGGCGCGATTTAATTTCTGGGAGCAGCTGCAACCGATGATTGTGGATGGGGGCATACCTGTTGGTATTTTTGGGAAGGTGTTTGAGGGGGTGGAGCCGGGTCAGGGCAGGGATGGTGGGAAGTGGAAGAGGAAGCCGGGGAGTTGGTGGAGAAGGAGAAAGAAGTTGTTTGGATCGATGAGGAAGGGGAGGGGCTTTGGCGAGAATGTCTGGATTAAGTGTTGGGCCATTAAGGATGGCGTGGCGGAGTGGGCGGTGCGTGATGAGAGGAAGGGTGATGGGAGATTGAAGAGAAAGAGAGATGTGAAGGATACAATGGATACAGACTCAACAACCGAAATCGAAAGTGATTACCCCTCCAAAAAACAGCGCACCAAACGCGGCTGCACCATCCAAGTCATGAGCGAAAAATGGCGGGCACGCCGGCGCTTGCAAGAAAAGCACGCGGGGCGCTGGCTCGACGGCACGAGTCGCCAAAACATGATGTGGCTCGAATTCCACTGGGTACTTGACGCGGCGGATCACCGGGATTTCAAGTTCTTCGATACGCGGAATTGGACGAGGAGATTCGAGGTGTTGGGGTATCGTGGCGTGCAGCAACATCATGTGTGGCAGGAGTTTGTGAGGGGTTGGGGTCCCCTGCAGAGCTGTGTTTTTCAGGCGGTGTGGCGTGATTGGAGTTATAGGAGAGAGTATATGCAGTTTATGGCATATAGGAGGAGATTGAGGGATGCGATTGCGAGGGGCGAGGTGACTACTGGGATTGGGTATTAGGTGTGCAGGTGGCTTTCTTTTTGGAGGTGGGTGATTGGGCGGTTTGTTGAGGTGGTGGTGGTGATATTTAGTGGGGTCTAGTTACTGAAGTGTGTTAGGAAGAAAGGATATGGATGGGTGGATGAAAGGAAGGAAGGAAGGACGGATGTGGATAATTTGCAAGACGATGAGCAGAGACGTAGGAAGGCAAAATTCGAGTGCAAGTTCTGATATTCAAGTCCCTCGAATCAGATATGTGGGCGGAGATCTTATTTAGGAGACATATGCTGAGCTACATATTGGCAATCAGGATACGCTCGCTCCCACTTAGGGTGGGAGTCATTTTTAGCTACTTTACTTTACTTCACTTTTTTTTGCTCTCCTCTGGATGATTAGTAGTAATCAATGATGAAACCTTGAGTAATGAGACTGAGACTGCGATGACCATGGTGCTGATTGTGTCTTATAGAATGTGCATACTGCTGTGGTATACTTGGTTCCCGCTCATCTTTCCTCTCTGGACAGAAATAAATCATGTGCCAGCAATGTTCCCGACGCAGCTGACCAAGTTACAAAGTCTCGACAAATTTTGGAGATTTGAACAGTGGATTCTTTCAAACTTTATGAAATATTTGAGTTCTTAAATTAAACTTGAACAATCTCCAGTTTGTGACTTTGAGTCTTTGAGTGGGAGTTAATAGGATTTTCCATTGGCTTGTTGGATGAAAACTTGGATTGTGATAAATGGTATCTCGACGATACTTCTATAGACATATAACCTAGAAGATTATAACAATACCAAATTGGTCACAGATATGAAGAATTTGGGGATACGATATGGAAGGAAGGCAGGCAGGCAGAAACTAGAAGTTAGGATAACCAATAAAAACCACATATCCAAACTACGAATCTAAGAATAACACCAAAACAATACCCGGTCTAATGCAAACTTAAAATCCGATACCTTGTATCAATGATGCCATGTGCATCCTGCAACCTGCAATGGCCATTCCCAGTTAGGACATTATTCCATCTTTTAGGAAAAGATGCCATACATAGATCTCTGCTTTCTCGAGTCTACTTGTATACACAAGACAAGACACAGTCTGAAATACTCTGCCATGAGTCGCACCCTTATCTTCACTATCTTCCAGATCTAAGAGCCGCTCTAGCTTTCCTTGCCCCTTAGCATTCATTCTCTTTCGGTTTCGATGGCTATAGCTTCAACATGCCCTCACGCCTAGAATCTCATGCCCCATAAACTTCACACTTAAATTCCCTGACTTCTCAGACTCTGGGCAGAGATAACTCAAGCGCAACTTCCTTGTCCAAGATTATATGCCCACGACGCCGATTCCCAAAAATCTTCATAATTTCGTCTACGTCTCGCTTTTGCTTCATCTCTAGATTTTCCTATCGGGTTCAATAGTTCATACCAATCATTTTCAATTCTTGCCCTGGTGCTGATATGTTGAGTTCCGGTTGCTGCGCGTGTTTTCTTCTTACTCCATTTCTTGGACTCGGGGGTCGTGGACAGGGCCTCCCAAAAGGTAAATTCTTGTGCAAAATTGATTATAGCACGTATTACCGGCTAGTCAAGGGATGAGTCCTGAAGGCGCCTATTGGTATCACCATGGGTGGTGATGATGGATCGGTCAATACAGTATTGTGGTCACCTTAATCATAACAATCGTTCAGTTGTAGTATTTGTTGATGCATAGTATTAAAAAGGGTAGTTAGCTAGGAGGGAGAATATTGAGGATATACTAGGTATGGTAGTGAGGTTTGGAGCGGCCGCATGCCCTACCGACATTCACTGTACAAACAGTGTCGCTCGTAGACTGGTATTTTGTTGAACCGGTGAAATGATTTGGAGTTATTATTGTCGTCAAAGCACAACACAACACACTCAGGGTAAGTCCGTGGCAAGAATTGGATCGGAGTATCTTGATCGGTGAGCGAGATACTTTTATATACAACATCTGCCAGTGCTGAGACCTTTCAGATAGGTGCATTAAGGGGTCCATTGCGATCTCGTCGTATTTCCTCCAGCTTCAAAAGACATACAGAAGCAGGCCTAGCGCCTTTATTGTAAATTACCATAGTACGCGTACTACTATAATCCTGTGGAGAAATAAAATGTCTGAAACCCAATATGTCCATTTTCGCAGTGTATTCGGCATATATTTTTCCATTTTTTTTTTCCACAACTTGCAACATATCATCATTTAGCAAGCGGTTTCTGTAGCATTTTCACCGTATGTAAAAGTTCAAATCTTAACGTTGGGATCATCAAATAGTTCTTTTAGCTCTTTGATTAATTATTTCATTAACTGTTCCTTATCAATAGTGTCTCCGCGTGAAGATTGGTTTGGGGATAATGAGTTTCGACTTGGAGATTCTCGAGAAGGTCCCACAACGCTGGTTGGGGTGAGGTTCTTGGAGACTTCACTTGAGTATGACCTTTTAAGGTCTGCGGACGTACGGGGGTCGGAGTGGGATCTTTTATGATCTGTATCGGTGTGGTGCTGTTGAGGTGGCCTTCCATGGTTTGCAGATGTTGGTGTGGCTGAGGCTACTTTGACTGAAGCTGGTTTTCTGGAGGAGGGCCCTCCATCACTGACAGGGTCTGATGGCCTCGGTTTGTGTCCCGTGGGTCGTTGAGACAAGCCTCTACTCTTTCTTGGCTCTTTAAAACCGGTTCCATCCATCATGTTTGCACTGTTGGAGTCGATGATGAGAACCACTGGGCAGTAGGCAAATGCTTGTAATATAGCTTATGTGGAATATCCCAAAGATATTGTAGAATGACAGGGAAACAGCAGGCAATTGGTATGACTGTGATCTTTTTGAAATGTCTGAGAAATGCGACTTTGTGAGCAAATGAGAAAAATATGCTTTAAATTTCGGGATCGACAAAACTGAAGACAGACAAAAAAGGTTTGCACCTTCTTTTCTAGAGAAAGGGAAACTTTCTTCATTTTATGCCCCCAATAAATTTTCTACTAACCAAATATGATTAATGGCCATGAATACTGGGCATAATGAAATCTTTCATTGGGCGGTGCAGGCAGGTATATGATATGATTCGCAATCGGTCATCACCGACCACCTTAAATAGACTAAATTACTATAGTTGCAAAATGCAATTACTAACCCAACTTATTACGCGCTTGAAGTTCTTGAGTATCAATCCGGAATGTATAAATTCAAGCAATAAATACGAATGTCTCAATTGTGATTCCAGTCGTCCATTAATCTTAGATTGGTTACGTTAGGACATCACCAAAACCTTTAGATAACATCAGAGAGCACGCCCTCGACAAGAAATAACATCTCCAAATGTCCATTTTCGACACAGTAGATGACCTAATTGCCCCTATCATTGATGCAAAAAGGCGTTTGGATTGCCCTATGGCGATGTGCAGGTGCGATTCTGGCCTTGAAGGTTCGGTTTGAACCCTATGAAGTGCGATTTGAATGGAAAGTATGATTGGAATTTTGAGTCCACGTGGAATTTTAGCAGGTAGGTGGTGAGGTAATATGTTTACCTTGCTATTGCCTACCTAGGTATATCACAAACTATTATTCGAAGAGGTAATTTAGTTACTTCTAACAATGGCAAGTGCGATCCGGCCATTTGCCCTCATTTACTATCGCTATATCCATCAATCCGATGATTGGCAACTTCATCTCAGGTTGGAACCACATCATATCTTTACCTGTTTGCCTCCCAGCAAAAGAAAATGCAACAAAGTCAAACAGCATTTAGCTTAATTTTCTAGTTGTTATTCACCTAATTACTATCATTGAATATTCAGCATTCTTGCCAGTCGACACTTCGTTCTACTAGAACGTATACCTCACTCCATCATGGGAGGACGAAAGGGAAAATTGCGATTTGGCAAGAACGCGCCAGGAGCCTCCTTGAGAAATCATTATATGGCTAAAGGATTCGATCTTTCTGCGGTAAGTGGTTACTAATTTCACGAAGTCGTCGAGTAGAACTCAAACAATGAAACGTTTAAGTTTGAAAGTTGTTCCTCAAGAGATTTGAAGATTCTTGTAACATAGTACACTCATTGACTTTTCCCCATAGGCTAGATCAACTATGAAAGTTCAAGGCAAATTCTACCGACTGTCAGCTGCGCCAGGTATCCAGACTGGTATTCATGTAAGTATGCCAATTGATGGAGTCCACTCCATCAATCTAATTCTTGCCAGTCTCGCCAATGGGCCCTTTCCATCCGTCCACAGAACCGAAGAAACATCATTGATCTTCCATCTGAACTGCGCTTGAAAATTTGGAAGCTTGTCATCAAAGATCTTCATAGTGTGCTTCAATACCTCGGTTGTTAACTTAAACCCTTGCGTCATAAGCCTTAACTGATGTCGTCTCATAGATGGCGCTCTCCGTAGACACAATTTCTTATTCTATCGACTAACAAGAGTCACCCGTCGTCTGTTTCGGGAATTTCCGTCACTTTTTCTGATATGCCGGCAGGCATATGCAGATATAGTGGGTGGCTCGTTGTTGCATAAAGTCAAGATTTTCAACTTCTCATCCAGAATTCATAGGCAAGAAATAATGAAATATTTGCACACTATCAAGCGACATGGAGACGCTTTCCAAGACGTCACTCTAAGCTTCTCGTGGGCGGTGTTTACCTATAGAGACAGCACAGCTAGGACAGAAGTCATGGACTTGCTAGCAACCTGTGGAGGTATACAGAAATTAAGGATCTATGTACGGCCACCACTTCCTATGACACCTGCTCCTGCTATTGATACTTCCATTGTCTCGGCAGCAAAAGTTATAGGCCTCAAGAACTTTGATGCCTTGAGAAGCTTGATACATCAAAGCAAAGAATTTTATTTCGAGAGTGATTATCAGATTCCCAAATTCAAGTGCGGTGGAGACGCAACAGGCTGGTACTTGCTTAGATGGATTCCGAGACTCATGTCCCAAATGGAGATTGCCGGCCAAGTTTCCGGATATACCCAAAGTACTGGTCGAATCAATAATGCCGCTTTCAATGCATTCTTGGACGAGATGCTCAATATGACAAAGCAAAGGTTCCCCCAACAGCCAGTCGAGGATCCTGAGCGCAAGAAACTTTCTTGGTATGAGAAACGCCATTTATTGCAGCGTTGTCATTACGCAAATAGAAATTACTTTATAATCGAGAATCAGGAATGAAGGTGTGTTTGTTAGATGGTGGAAAGGCCGAAGATATTATCGAAGGACGGCCACCTCGATCCCTTAGAGAACATTTTCTTAGAATACAATATCAGCGATGATCCAAACCAAACAAACGTATGAACGACTCCTCTTATGTGCGGAAAATGATGCTGCCCATGAAAGACTTGGTGAAGTTTCGAATTTTCTTCCGTGATCTTCGTGTGTAACTCTTTCTAGGCGCGATACCTCAAACATAGACTTGAGAAAATCATGCAGAAAACCATCCAACAGAGGGTTTAAGTTTTTACAAGCTCTCGGATCGGCCAGACATAACGAGCATAAATTTGAGTCGTTTTTACATCTAACTGATGGTAACTACGGCAGGGTTGACCAATCTAGTCTCAACATTGGGTCCAATCCATGGAGCTAAGGACAGTTTCCTCGACCTTCCTGCCGGATCACTGCTATACAAACTCCAACCCTATTTTTTTTTCAACCGCATTCTTCGTTGATCGATTGTCGGAATCGAACAGCACAAATACTCTATCCGAGAGATTGAATTACGCAAGTCTCCATTTACGAGGTACCGGTGGAGGTTACTGCCCCATTCAATGGAACGGCTTGCTAGATGTTCTGGAATACGGAAATTTTCTCTCACAATGAAAGTTGGCAGAAATGACAGTCATTCCAATTTGATACTAGCTGCGGAAAACCTGGCAAAAGCTACTACAATGTGGGATTTTCTGAGCAGAGACATAACGCTCCACCTTGAGATATCCGAAGCCCATGACCATATTCTAAGGACAGGCGGCGATAGAACAGGATGGTATCTCTGAGGCATCGAAGACTGACCACTGATTTGACTCATGTTGACAAGATTGTGGAGCTTGTGAAACAGGGGTACCCCCAGAGGACAAACAATCAAGAGCGAGAGAAGTTCTCATGGTTCGTTAAGTGGCATTTCTCAAGCGTACGTACCGCTACAATGAACCCACCAATTGGTGCAGACCGCGAGCTTTCGATTTTGAGAATGAAGAGTATGAGCAAAACGGAATAGAGGTTGACGATTTCAGAGATTGACAATATAACTGAAAGGCAAGGCAGACGGCCGATGATAGATTGGCTATGGGATGCGCATATTCTTCATATTAGTTAACTAATACCATTATGATATTATACAATTGCTATCATGTCACTGGACGGTAGCAGGTAATTCTCGACATGAATCTATCCAAAGTAAAAGATGATTCCTAGCATACGCACGCAAAAGTGCTGAATTGGAGCAAGAGATTCTGGACATGAAATTAGTCGTAGTGAAAACCATTTCTAGCATTCTGACTGGGTAGATTTCGAAGGATGTTACATACCATTAATGTATTACTACGAATTATGGTGCTGTACTTTATAATGACTCAACATTAGATTGAAGACTTGCTACCATCTATATTTCAGCAGTGAGATTCGGATCCCTTCCCCCTTCCCCATTCCCCATTCAGCTCATAAATATGCCAATTTAATTCATTATCTCATATGGCATAAGTATTTATTTCTCAGCCAATCATAACCCACCACGTTGGGGGTAACGTAGCCGACGGTAGCTATAAAGTCGCCGATGTTGCAAAAGAATTGCAAAGTTAAAGCTGCACCTTCCACTCCATCGTGTTCTATTTCATCACACCATTTTCCCAACACTGACAAACAATATGCATTTGATCATTGTTTGATATCAGAATGAGTTCTGTGTAACCGACTGTACAGTAATCTTACGGTACTCAATGTTTTGTGGCAGCAGTGGATTGGTGCAAATGATCCGATATTGCTTGGATTTGCACCAGCCCAATCCGAGCCGTAATCTATCTTCTGTCAGCCTCAATTTCCCCGAATTTCTTACTTGGGAATGAGGGAAATTTATCGTTCATGTATTTTTACTGCCCACTGTGGTTGAGGAGTGTTCAATGCGGGGAAGGGACTCTTTCTCCTTCACATTGCTCACCTCATCAACCTTACAAATCGCAATGGGCCCCTCAAGCAAGTCCGCTTGACCATTCTGGCGACGTCATAGTTTTTATACCGGGAATCTAGCTCCTGATATAATTTTGTTATCTTGGAGTCGGGAGTCTCAGTTTCATTTAATATGCCATAATTTACTTGGATCCACCCTTTGTCGTGCAATGACGAGCTGACTGAGCACCAAAGTGGTGTTAGTAAACACTACATCCAAGAGACGATATTTTCTACAAATCAGATACTTTAAAAAGCACGCAGCGGTCCTGTTGGCTCGGATTTTGCGTAATGAGTGCTCTCAGCGATGTACAGTGTCGATCAAAGACCATTTCAATGAGTGAAAGATCGCTCAGATCGCTCCTATCACCAGCGTGGTGGTTCAAAAATGGACACTGCAGTGCAATCATCAGCGTAATGCCTTAACGGCAATTAAGATCACAGATGTATGCTTTATTTCACGGTTTACCTCTCCTTGATTGTCGCAGTCTCTCCCTCCAAGTGCAATACGTTCACTCATCTCGTCCTAAACAATGCCCATGCCCAGTATATTGAGTTTTTTGAGCAGCTCAGAGCCTATCCCTCTACCTGTCGATGCTCCTCTCCCTCTACCTTCCGATGATGAGATTAAACACGCTAATCGATTACTACCTCATATTCTTGAGGAGGCAGCCCGAAATGACCCTGACCGCGTTGTCGCCATGATAGCCAAATCAACGGACATATCTCAAGGCTTTACTTCCATGACTAATCTGCAATATCTTCGTGCCGTCAACTTTACAGCCCGATGGATCGATTCACAGACGAAACTGCACAATAGTCCACCGAACCAGGTTATCGCATATATTGGAGTCCAAGATCTTCGCTATTTGATTTTGGAGATTGCTACCATGAAAACTGGCAATCCGCTTCTGATTCCTAGTAATCGCAATGCGCTAGCGAATACGATATCGTTGCTCACTGCAACAGATTGTACGATTCTGTTCTTCTCGAAGGCTTTCAGTCAGCTTGCCTCCGAATGTGCTGCAGCCTTACCTTCGCTCCGGATTTGTGAAGTTCCGACCCTGGAAGAATTGCTGGAGGTATCTCCGCATGAAGAGCCGTATCCATACAACAAGACTTGGGACGAAGGCAAAGACGACACGGTTCTTATAGTGCATACATCAGGCTCTACAGGTCGCCCCAAGCCAATCAGATGTAGCCAATCATTTTTGAGCGGATGGGTTAATGTTAGTCCCCTTACTCCCGAGCACCCCGGTCGCATAAGCGCCGGCTTTAAACAGTACACCAAAGGAAAACTACTTTGTACCGGTTCAGCCTTTTTCCACATGTCGGGGGTCGTTTTCGGACTGGGGATTCTAACCCAGAACATGACTGTTGTATATGGTCCCGCAGATGTTCTCGCCACCGGCAAAATCCAGCATGATATTATGAAGGCTCTACCGGTTGATATGCTGGTGAATGGACCCAGCGTCCATGAGTCACTGTTCCTCGACTATGGTGACGATCTCAAGGAGGAGTTTGCGAGATTGGTCAATGTATCCTGGCAGGGTGGTAAGCAAGTAACACTTCGATGTTTTGCATTAGTAATCTAATAGATCCCATTCACCAGGTCCGCTTTCCGAACGAGCGGGCAACCGCATCATTAAAGATACAAATGCCTGTCTTTGGCAGCTATTTGGCTCCACCGAGGTAGGGCCATTCCCACTTCTAGTGCCACCCAAGGAATATTGGCAATGGATCGAGTTTGACTGGCGATATATGCCCACATTCGAGCCCATAGAGCCCGGATCTTCATTATATGAAGTTGTCTCCGAAAAGTGGGATGATCCAGCATTTACTTGGGCTCAGCCTGTCTTTAAACTGTTTCCAGAGCTCACTCAGTGGCGTACTAGAGATATCCTTGAAAAATACGATGGACCTGCACTTCCCGACGGCGTAGGCCCGCTTTTCAAATTCAAAGGTCGTATTGATGATATGCTCGTGCTTTCTAATGCCTTGAAAGTCAACCCCGTTCATATGGAACTACTGCTGCAGGCGCATCCTCTTCTGAGCGGTTGCTTAATCTTTGGCTCGGGGAGAACTCGTTGTGGAATTTTGTTGGAGGGAAGGGAAGATGAGCATATTGAGGATGAGGAATTGATTGAGAGGGTATGGCCCGATGTTGAAGCCGCAAATCAAACAGTGCCTGAGCATGCGCGTGTTTTGAGGGAGTTGGCATTGGTGGTGAAGGATGGTAGGAGGTTTGTTAGAGCCGCTAAGGGGACTATTGTGAGGGCGTTGAGCATGAAGGAATATGAGAAGGAGGTCGATGATGTGTACGAGCGCTTTGAAAGTAGGAAGTCGTAGCCTCGGTTTGAAATTCGTATCTTATTAAGATGTTTCCCGTTTCAATCAAATCAAAGCCTGGTATTTACCCATTCAGATATGGTGACTTATATCTATCAGCGTCGCATAGTGAATGCCGACTAAGTGGATAGATACGAAGCAGATGATGGTTTTCGGGTCTGACTCTAGCACGGACCGAGATTAGTTTCAACCTCACTAACTTACTGTAGGGGATTATCATCATTCCAGTCTGTTGAACTATCCAGTGAATAAGATACTGAATGATTTTTCCGTGCCAAGCGGAACAAGAAGTACCAAGCTTTTTGCTATTCCTAAATAAATAATATCCAACCATAGTAATCCAGGAAAGGCAATCGCGCATTACAACTGAACACTCAGCTTCTCTTTCTCGATCCTCACTCTAGCTTCCTCATTTCCCCTCTTCCACATCTCAATTCTCTTCAAATGACCCCTATCAAAGCTATCCCTCCACCACTTCTCAAACTTCGGCAACGGTCTCCCTTTTCCATCTATCGGCTCACCCGCCATTTTCCTCACCGTCTCAAAATAATCCTCAAAATCCGGATACAACGCTGAGAACGGTACTCCATCTCCTTTGTACGCAATACGATCTTCTTCCCATTTCAGCTGTTCTTCTATAGAAGGAAGCGTGATGCGACCTGCAAGAAAACGAGCTGCAAGGACGGCTTGCCATTCAAAAACTTTGAAGGTAAAACCTGCTGCTACGGCACCAACGAATGTCAATGTGGGGTCCTCGCGCCAGAACACATGTTGGTACAGATTTGGAAGGCGATTATTGCGAATTGTCGTAGCGAGATCGGGTAGGAAATGAAGAGTCCATGAGTATCCCGTGCCGAATATAATGTTATCTACCTTTTCCAGTTTCGTGCCATCTTCAAAATGGACGGTTCGCTCATCATTCTCGATATTGGAAGTGATGTGAGAAATTGGTGCACGGCGGGAGATATTAGGATGTTGAAAGGCATAGTCAAAAAAGTAGGGATGATATCTCCCTCGTACAACGGAGTGGACAGGCGGAGAAACAATGTCGGCAAGTGCATATGAGATATCTGGACCGGAGATGCTGGCGCCTACGACGACTACACGCTTGCCACGGTATGATTCAGGATCTCGCCAGGCTTTTGAATGGAGAACACTGCCTGGAAAGTTTTGGGCTAGAGTTGAAAGCCCGGGTGTTGAGGGGATGAATGGGACGCTATAATGACCGGCCGCAACGACAACTGCGTCGAAGGATTCTGTCCACCATTTATCCTCAAGGCCGTTTTCGAGTGATTTTCTCAATGTCAATGTCCATTGCTTTGTTTGGGGATTCTTATGAACAAGTTCTACCGTCGTGTCATAGGACACCAGATCTGAATATCCTTTCCTGTCTACCAAACTTTGTATGTATTCCTCTACGATTCTCCAGTGCCTAAATGGAGAGTCTTTGCCGTGCCTTTTGATGTTGATTGTTGATCTAGTTTCAGGCATTGGTTCCTGTGAAAATGACATCGCGAAGGAGTCTATATTTGTCTCTAATGCGGGGTATATCGATGTTTCAGAAAATCGATACTGGGTATTACGCGAAATTATGGTAGGGAGCTCCGAAGGTATCGACAGAGTATCATCAGGGTTACGATTAGCAATCTTTTCGAGGTCTGGATATTGTTGAACGTGGTCGACCGGATCCTCGAGCCTGAGAACAATCAGTCAGTGCAAACGCGAGATGAACATTGTACAAACCAACATCCCCCGGCCTTTTCTCTTCTTTCAAATACTCGAATCTTATCGAATGCTTGCTCCTGTGCTAAAGCATCTATGGCGATAGCTCCAGCGGGGCCAGCGCCAATTATTGCTACGGACTTAATGATCATTTTTGAGAACTTTTCATAACTCAGGACAATCCCGTGAGTGATAGTTAGATGTCAGTGCTTCTGGTGCATCTTGAATGTTGAATGTGCGTGACAGCTTAAGGATAAATACTGTTTGGGAGATCTATCTATATACCTATGGCGCAATCCCCCCACTACCCATCATCATGTACATCGATCTTACATTAGTTCATCGTAGCTCCGGAATAAGATCATCCGACAATCATCAACCAGAATATCCAAAACTTTCAGTGGTGATGTTCTACCAAATGCAAGATCTCATAGAAGGGGTATTTACTTTGTTCGGCACGAAGAAGGTGCTATTCATTGTCATCTAAAATTGTTTACCTAAACGAGGGGGCATACACGGGCAGTGACGTAAAGCAAGTTAAACTTTCTAAGTAAAGTTTGCCATGCAATTTATTTCTGCCGAGGTCCGGTGCCATGCGGCCGGTACCAAATAATGAAGCTACTACCTGAACCTAGCTCCCATCCCGTCCATGAATCAAAGAATGATACCCTCATCCTCTTCATCCTCTAATTTAGCAATATCTTTCAATTCACTCTCTACCTCTTGACACAATTCAATATCATCCTCAATACGCAACCACGCACACAATTCTTTTGCCGTCTTTACGTAATCATTGCGCCCCAACTCGGTTGTAAATCCTCCTTCGAAACCAGTCACCAAACATTCTCCCCACGTGTACAAATTGTGCATCTCTTCAACGGCCCCGGCTTCAGCTCTATGAGGCGCCATGCCGTCCCTTCTTGCTTTTTTCCATAGTGATGTGCTAATAACGGCAATATTATCCATGAGCGTACGAGAGTTGTCATCGTTGTAGAGTCTCTCTCGGCTAGCATCACGATACGGGTGGTAACGCCGAGAATATGCACGAGATCGAGGAAATCTATGGCCGGATGATGGAGGGAGGGCACGAATGTAAGCTGTGGTAGCATCTAGACATATTTGATGAAGGGTATTGAGTAGAAAATATCGCTGTTCTGGGACGGATATTGATGCACGGATTGTACTGTCGGATGCTGTGGAGATAGACATCCTGGCAATCGATGGTCGTCTATATGGTGACGGTGAAATTGCATGGGAAGGTATCGTGTTGGTTCTCATTTGAGATCTCCGAGCCGTCGTCATAGTCCTTACTGGCCTGTTGGGGTGGTTCAATATCACGGAAAGGCTAGGAAGGCGATTTGAAGCAGGAAGGCGACTTGATGGAGGGCCGCACTGTGTCGAAGTTCCTGCAGCCATAGACCGGTTGGTGTTCGTAAACAAACCATCATCGCATTGACATATGTCAGCAGGTTGCG
>JWJA01004591.1:0-23564 GCA_000812885.1 Lanzia echinophila
TCCTTCACCAGTGGGTGCAGTAATTCATCAACAAATACACTCGCAATCCATGGTTTATTGTTCAATCTTAACTTGATGATTGAAATTATTGCTGATACAGTTGTTGAGTGACATTAGGACATTCAGAATCTTCAATATAAAAGATCTTGTTTGAATATTTGATTTATTGAAGGTTTTGAGTGGTTAACGAATTACTGCACCCACTGGTCGCATAACTATATCTAAGCGCATCAAGCGATGCAGTGAGACGCCACCACCAAGAAGCTATTTCGAGCCTGTGTGGATGAATAAACATGTAGAATGTTTATTTTGAGCCGGGCAACTATCTGAAAGCTTATATTGGTAATGCAAATAAAGTTTCGTTTCAAAGTCTGACATGAGATTTTTATAGTATAGTCAGAAGCGGAATACAACGCACACTTGGCGATTACTAGCCTTCTAGCAATCGACCGACAAGGATCAAAGATAGCTCAGATGAGATCTATCAATGTACTAATCAGCATAGCCTTCGGAAACATCTTCATGCGTGGCTGGTTATTTGGATATACACTCTCAGCCCTACGACACGATGGTGGCAGAGTGTGATCAAGTAATCATCGGCGAAGTTATGAAATATCTTCATATAAGTAGATGGTCGATTCCAAGTGTTTTTGTTTTTCGTTCCTCATCTCATTTGTATCTCATTCACTTTTCCACTACTTTCATCTTTCATATTTCATATTTCTTCATTCTTATTTCCTTTCTACAATCGTTAGATCTCTCTACTGCTTTGTTGATCTTCACGTTAAATTCTACTTCTACTTCCGTTTTTTCGATAAACATATCTCCAATCTTTTCATCATGAAGGTTACAAGCATCTCAGCTCTCAGCGGTCTTTTCGCTCTCACTTCTGCTCAATTATACACGGAGACGGTTCCTGTCGTTTGCAGTGGTGCTCCATCAACTGTAACCGTAACAAAAACTGTCGGTGCCAGCACAACATACACTGGACCAGACTATCATCAAACAACCCCAGCTCCTTATGTCACCACTGTCGGCGGAGTTGTCACCTCTGTTGCTTACGATGATGGAAGCGTATCTTCGGTCTGGGTCTATCCTACTGGAACAGGCAGCAAGCAATGCACGGTCGCAATTTACGAAAACGACATCGTAATTAACGTCATCATTATCGACATCACCATCGTGGTCAACGGCGGCGTAACTTCCACTGAAACCACCACCAAGACTGATATTGCAACATACACTCCGTCTCTACCGGTCACTCCCCCTTACGCCGTCAGCTCCACCACAAGCAGCCGACCTTACTCTACCGGAACTTCTACGCCCAAAGTTCATAACATTACAGTTGGTCAAAACGGACTTGTGTTCGAGCCAAACCACCTTGATGCCAACCCCGGTGATATTCTCCGCTTCGATTTCTTCGCCAAGAACCACACCTTAACTCAATCCAACTTCGCCACTCCATGTGAGTTCAATGGTGGCATCGATACCGGTTTCAACCAATTCAACCCAGCCAACATCAGCGGTAAATTCATCAGAGACGTTACTGTAAATGACACCAAGCCATTGTGGTTCTTCTGTGCCCAAACCGTTCCCACCAGCCATTGCCACGCCGGTATGGTTCTTGGCGTTAACCCCAACGGGAAATTCGACGCCTTCCTCGCCTTAGCCGAGAGCAGCGGTAACTCCACATCCCCAAGCGGAACTGGTGTCTCAAGCATCATTAAGTCAACCGGTACCTACAAGCCAACTAGCTCCAGCACCGCTAAGTCGAGCAGCACCGCAAAGTCAAGCATCGCAAGCTCAAGTGGTATCGCTCAGCCAACTGGTGGTTACAAGTACCCCCCTTCCATCAAGGGCCGCCGCTCTTTCGAAGCATAGGTTTTTTATGAGCCTGATTTGATGGTTATGAGAAAAGGCTGGTCCGGGAATAGGGAAGGTTGCATTGGGTGGGATGGATTGGATTGATGAGTTTTTGGGATTTGTTTGCATCGCATGGAATGGTGTTTTGATTTTAGATTGTTTTATCTTTTGAATTGGACTTTTGGATTTGTATTCGTTGTTGGGGCGGGGGCGGATGATGATTGAGGTGGTTAACTTAGATCCTTTAATGAAATTTCATTTTAGGCAAATTCTGTTTCGTTCCGATTGTGTTCTTGTGATGTTGCTGCTCTGGTTGGTGTTTTGTAACTTTATTCAAGAGTGAAATGTTAAGGGCTTGAATTTACTATTTTTCATATTTTTGGTGCCAGCTTCATGACGGCACTGTAACAAAATCATGCGCTAGAAGTTTCGTTGATATTGTTAGTGTATACGGAGTACATAGGAAGTAGTTCGGGAGACCCAGAAGGGATATGTATAGAGATTGGAACACGGGCTATGCCAATCTATGAATTATAGGATTCCAAAATATCACCCTTTAACCAACCAGACACATAAACCCACTAGAACATGACTAAATCCCAGTACTTTATAATGGCATTTCGCACGGCAACCTATATTTGCCCACGGTTACTCTCCTGATATCTTTACTATAATATACAGACCGATGATCCACAAGTCAGAACACAGGCTAGGTTTTTAGATATTGTAGAAGACATCGACAGCTTGGAAGAATGAAATACTGCATCCCCTAATGCTCTGAATCTTAGATTCGGAGTCTTTCTTTGACACGAGTTCTAATGAGACATCGAGATAAAGGTTCAAAGAGAGGATAATAGCTCTTCTTAATAGTGATGTGGAATTTGTAATGACGGAAGAACTCTCTAGATATTCGGCACGCGGCTTTTCAATCACCCCCTTGTATTCATATTACGATGCGCTCTCGTGTTTTAAGTCGTCTGGATACTTAATGATCGATGTAAATGACTGGTAATTTGGGTGTTTTGAGCCAACATGATTGTGAAATGCCGTGATCCTATGTCGTATCAAAAAGTCTACCATCAAGCAAGTGTTTGCAAGCAAGGACTCGCGATCAGTCAACGTCTTATTGATTCAGCAACAGAGCATAACAGAGTATAAATTGATATCCGACGCTTCCATATCGTAACAGCTTTCATGTCGACTACCTGCGGGGGCAGAGATCATACAATTAAAGGGTGTTTCACCGGCCGTGAGGCTGCCGCCGACAATCACGCCAAGCTTCTTAGGATAAAGAAACTTTATTCGGCGAGCGTCGAGCTGCCCAAAAGTTCCCCGGTAGGCGATCAGTGACGACCATGTTCGAGCCGAAGCAAAGTAGCTTTTAGCTATCGCAGCCTTTACATAAACGCTTATCCTGTCTCGATTTTCAGGTTGACCAAAGATGCAATTTCGATGGAATGTACTTTGCCTCAATGCGGAGAAATGAAACTACAGTTGTACCACAATCATCAGCTTTATTATGACATTATACTTACCGTATAACTTCGAGCGAAATTAGTGTTAAGTTTTTATTCATCATGTTTATTTTGTGTATACGAGTACTTCTCCCGAGGATGGTTGGTGAGAGTTGTGGGGGAGTGATCCAAATCGAGGTTAGCGTTTTCAAGCCCTATCAGATTCACTCTGATTTGCTTGATCAGTTGCGGGGCAACCCCATGTATTTTCGATAAACAATGCCACCAAAAGCTTACTTGTTTACCCACCCCAAAAACTTTAGAAAAGCTGAAGTAAACAAAAAACACGGAACAATCAAACATTTCGATCAGTATAACGACAGGAAAGATGTCGGTGTCCGAGGATTTGATTGACTTCGACATAATCGAGAACCAAAAAGAGAACATACAATCTTTACCACAAGGTCGATCTGCACGTAATCTTGCCAAATTATTCTCCCCATCTGCAGGACAGCATTCCCAAACTCCTACACCATCACAAACGAAAAGTTTGAATGATGCGATCAGGGAAGAATACGAGACGGAATTGATGACTATAGCGGAATCAGACGACCCTCTAGATATTTATGATCGATATGTCAAATGGACCTTCGACGCATACCCTTCTGCGCAAGCAACACCTGCCTCACAACTCGCTCCTCTTCTAGAGCGCGCCACCAAATCGTTCCTTAACTCACCACAATACAAAAACGATCCTCGATATTTGAAGCTATGGCTATCATACATACGATTCTTTTCCGATACCCCACGAGAAACGTTTGCATTTTTAGCCCGTCACAGCATTGGCGAAGGATTGGCATTGTTTTACGAAGAATTCGCATCATGGTTAGAAGGTGCTGGTAGGTGGGTACAAGCGGAAGAAGTATATCAGTTGGGTATCGATAAAGAGGCCAGACCTGCACCAAGACTATTGCGGAAGTTCAATGAATTTAAGGGAAGATTTGCGGCCAGACCAGACGATAGCAATGAGCCTTCTTCACCAGCTTTACCAACTGTCCGACCAGCCCTCGCTGCGAAGATCGATCCTTATGCGGTCGCTGCGGCCCCTCGAGATCCTCAAGCACCAACACCATCTGCGGGCGTTGGTGGTTCGGCAGCAACGAAATCTGGCAAACAGAAGATGAAAATATTTTCCGACGATGGAAATAGCGCCGCACCGGCCGTATCTTCATCGCCCGGTGCAGGTTGGCAGAGTATTGGGTCATTAGCTGAGCGAAAGAAGGAGAATATGATGGAGCCAAAGCCATGGGTTGGAGAAACTTTAAAGGCTGGGGGGAAGAAAAGTAGTACGAAAATACCCATCTTCAAGGACGAGGTATGTTTTTATTTTGCTTTTACTCCTCGCTTTGCATGTGTTGATGATCACAGGACTAATTTTTGGCGGATATCGCGTTATGTATTTCAGTCTCAATCTCCACCTTTACCATTACCACAAGTTACGAATCCAGAATTACAGCAAGTGAGCGTCAACCCCAAGAACGGAAGAAACGAACGAATTTTCGTTAGCCTTGAAGCTATCTATCCTACACCCGATAAGATTGGCACGGAATTGAGTTTTGAAGAACTTCGTGCTTCTCATTGCGGATGGCTGAACAAAGTTTGGGAGCCAGAGATCCCAATATTAGAAGAGACCGTTGAACCAGTGTCTGAAAAATTACTAGAAGACCATAATAATAGTGTTGAACCTATCACTGAAGACCTACCTGATAAGCTTGTTCTATTGGATGAAAATGGAAGAAAGGTAGAGCCTAATAGAGAGGGCAAGCAGAGAAGAAAGAAGGTCAAGGAGGTCAACAAGACTCAAATTAGTAAGTAGGGATGTATGTGAGTGGTAACAGCTTCTAACAACTAGCAGTCTCGGCGAAGCTTTCATCCCCTTCAGGTCCAAAAATGACTAAGCGAAAGTCGAGGGAGGCCACGATGACCCTACATACAAAAGCTGCGACTGATGAGATCTATGATATTTTCAATCAACCTCTCGATGATGGCGAGGAGGAAGAAGAAGAGGAAGAAAGTGATGACGATGATGGGGACATGACAGATGGTGATTATACTAGCGGCGCAGAGAGTACAGCTACAGGACGTCTTATTGGGACTAGCGAAGCCGGAGATGACGAGGATCACACAGATGACGAAGATCACACAGATGTGAAAAGTGTTAGCGAATGGTCCGATTTCACGACGAGAAAACATGTTCCAGATGTCGAGGGAGATGAGACGAGAGCCTCAGGATACACAAACAGCGAAGATGGCGAGGACGAGGAGTTCGAGGCAATCAAAGTGCAAATTCCCCACGACACGCAGCAAAATGAGGAAGTAATCACGCCGGTATCTCCAGAAGTCCCTTTGAGCACAAAGACAAGTTTCGTTCCAATACCGCCCGAGGATTGCGACCCACCCACGCACCCATATCGCGATCCTTGCCAGGCCTCGCAAAATCGGTTACCTTTTATGACACCAATTGTGGAAAGAACCGAGTCTTCCCTCGGTCTCCCGACTGTTAGGGAGCAGAAAGATTACTTCCACTCTACTAGCCCAAGCAAAGCAAGTGGTTCCAAAATACAAGTTTTTCAAGACGATTTAGGAAGCAGCCCTGTGTCGGAAACAACCAACGATGCTAGACCTACAGACAGGTTTCCTCAACCACAACTTGGCAAAAAGAAACTTGCTACTGCTACACCCGTAAAAGAAGCAGCACCGAAAGGACCTATTATTCATGACGCACAATGTAATCCTGTGGATAATGATATTCGGGATTTGATTTTTGCGAACTTGCCCCAGCCGTTGAGCTCTTATGAAGGGTTCTTCGAATACGATGAAACCAGGGGTCGAGCTGCGGAGATAAAGAAATATGCCAAGGCTGCTTCCAAGATTAGTAAAAATGCCAGCGAAAAGACAAGCACCAACCTTTCTCTACCTCCAGTATTGCAGTTCCCAGGGACAGATCGGCAATACATGGTGAAACGAGAATTAGGATCTGGCGCGTTTGCACCTGTATACCTTCTCGAAAGTACAGCTGAAGCAGAGCAGGAGGAGAGCGAAGGTTCTGTTGTAATGGGTAAAGGCGCGTTTGACCACTTCAAGCGCAAACCACTAGAAGCCCTCAAGATGGAAGACCCGCCCAGTGCATGGGAATTCTATATCATGCGACAAGCGAAACGTCGACTTGGAGTATCCCGACCGGCTGAAAGTATACTCGACGTGTACGAAATGCATATCTATAAAGATGAAGGTTACCTTATTGAAGAGTACCGTGATCAAGGAACACTTCTAGAAATTGTCAATATATGCGCTGCGGATGCCAAGTCTCCAGGTTCCGGTATGGATGAATCCCTCGCCATGTTCTTCACGATTGAGCTGTTCCGTACTATGGAAGCACTGCATTCCAAGGGTATACTTCATGGTGATCTCAAAGCAGACAACTGTCTAGTCCGGTTCGACGCCCTCGATGACTCCGAAGTCTGGTCTCCCAAATACCGCAAGGATGGTACTGGGGGTTGGAATCGTAAGGGTATCTCTATGATTGACTTTGGGAGAGGAATCGATATGAAAGTGTTTAAACCTGATGTACAATTCATCGCGGACTGGAAAACTGGACCAACGGATTGTGCAGAAATGAGGGAATTGAGACCATGGACTTACCAGATTGATTATCATGGTTTGGCTGGCATCATCCATACCATGCTTTTTGGTAAATACATTGACACGGTTGCAGAGAGGGGAGGCGAGGGATTAGGTGGAGTTGGGGGATTAAGAAAGTGGAGGATCAAGGAAGGATTGAAGAGGTACTGGCAGACGGAGATTTGGGGTGGTGTGTTTGATCTGCTCTTGAATCCTGCCAGTTATACGGATGGTGAAGAAGGGGGGAGAATGCCGGTTGTAAGGGGTATGAGGTTGATGAGGGAGGAGATGGAGAATTGGTTGGAGACAAATTCGGAGAGAGGCGCAGGCTTGATGAAAGGCATTAGAAAGTTGGAGGAATGTGTTAAGGCAAAGAGGAGGTGAGGTCACTTGGCGTGGATTAGGTTGGTCTACAAATGTGGAGTTTGAGGTGCCTTACATACATACGGTGCTTTTGGCGTGTTTTAGTATATCTCTATGCATGATTAACGAATGAATTCTTATATTTTCTTACTCGGTCACCTTTCAGCCTAACATCGCCAAGCCCATGGCAATTTACATGTTACCGAAGCTAAGATGATACTTGGTGATATTCATGGTTCACCTAATTTGTGGCGTTCCAGCTGACATGCGGGCCCCCGAATTGAGGCTGATGCCTAAAGAAGATGTAATTATTTATCTTAATGCTCGCCCTAGAGGGGAAACGAAAAAGCTTTACTACAATTTATTGCTGATCAGTAAGTACATTGCAACAAACAAAGTAGTGAACATGAGCCTGGACAGTGGAAATGCGGGTGTGGATTTGGATGGGTTTGAGCATGTCGGACGAGTATTAGAAGAGGAAGGAACGTCGGAGAAGAATTTCGGAGATGTGAAGATTGTTGAGGAAAACGAAGATGCTATTAAAATGAACAAAGATGTGGTTGGGGAAGAGGAAGATGGTGGATTCATAGAGTAAGCCCAAATACCATTCATCTGATTAGGATTATGTTATTGAGGAATCAAGTAGTGCATCAGCCTCAGCGAAAGCAACACAATCGGACTCGACACATCAACGATTGCAGCTTGGTCCCGAGCAACCAAAACCGACGTGGACGAGAATGCATCGTCGTCATCTGTCGACGGAAGTTTTGAAAACATACAACATCGACTATATAATTGACGATATTGTAAGTCATTTCATGAAGCTGCCTGTCTTGTCGTTTTGCGTGAACCCGAAGTAGTTAGCTTACGGGACAAACAGGATTCCAACTATATTCTCATCCGACGCTGGGTCCCAGAGTTTGAGCAAGATTTTCTTTGGGCGGCAACGCGCGTGTTCCGCGGCAAACGTAACGGGATACCTGCACCTAGAATTCCAGGGGTTTTGGTCGAAACAAATCGCAGATACTCGGACGTGGTAGAAGTCACACCGGCGACGAGGGGATCGCATCTGAAGCTCGATATCAATCGGATCTCGATGGAAGATTGGGAAAGAGGGGAATCCGATGTGAAAGTTGGAGAGGAAAGAGGAAAACATGTGTTGGATGTTGTTGTGGATACGGATGGGAAGATCGCTCGCGTGTCGATCAATTCGGAAGCTTTGGGCCATGAGCTTTCAAAATTGAGCAGAGTGGGTATGGGGACGGGTAAGAAGATCTTGCTTCCACCGTGGAAGTTTTTGATGGAATATGAGTCGAAGATCAGGGAGAGGTTGGATATTCTGTTGAAGATGGAGGAGACACGATCCGTGATGTATTCAGGGAAGACTGAGGAGCAACCGAAAGCCATTAGTCCAAATACTGGACTCACAGAGTCGGACGAGAGATACGTCGAGAACATTAAGCCAGCGCCCACGCCGTGCGAAATATGTGCAGTGGATCCACCACACGAAACCCTTCTCGAGTGTCTTGAAGTACGGGTCGCCCATCTGAAGGTCCTCATTTCCTTCATGGACAACGAGCTCAAGCCTGTCCTCGATCTGCGCCGACAGATCAACGATGGCACTCTTAAAGAAATTGCCTTTTCGGATCTTTGGCATCTATTCAATCCTGGGGATGTAATCATCTCTTCTCCCATACACCGTGCATATCGTATTTTTTACACCTCTGGAGAGCACCACCAATTATCCGATGGTGGTGGGTCTTTCGAAAAGGCCTCTGCTCCTTCGTTCATGATCAATTGCTTTTATATTGACCATGACGAGAAGCGGGTGGGTCCAATTCATGAGACACTGCGAATACCGGAGTATGCTGGGACGCGACCCGTTTGTGAGTTGTTGGTTGAACCGATGGGGAAGGCAATGATCGAGAAAATAACAATCTGCCTTGTTAAGATGTTAACCGCCATCGAAAGAACAAGCCAGATCGAGAAATGTATTGCGCGAGGAAAGAAACTTATGGGGTTGAAACAAGGCGTCTATAAATATTATGACGGCGCTACCGGCATCGAGTCATCGAGAGAAAATGAAGACGAACTTCGATCCCCAGGAAGATCACGCCGACGTCCAGTCTTCTGGAAGGAGGCAAATACGCGGAAAGAGAGTGTGCATGTAAGTCGCTAGACAACGGGAATGAACCAAAATGTTAACCATGGCCGCAGATCCGAATCCGAAGCGACATCATAATAGATAGCGCCTGGGTAACCGACATCAAACCACTTGGGATCTTCGACCATATATATCCCGAGTTAATTGAGCAAAGAAACATGAATCAAGGACGTCACAACCGTCGATTCGGTGACTATCCCATCGGGGAAGATTCCCAACCCCATGAATTCCTAGATGAGACGATAGATGAAAATCGTGCTAGTCGCTATAAAGACGACAGGCATCTGTTGATTGTACGTGATATTGATGAAGATATCAGCGACGATCACCTCATGTTGCTGCCACCCACCGTGGACGCCTTTGTTTTAGAGAAGAAGCAAGGGATGAAATTGCTAGTTGACGAGGTTAGAGACTCCGGAGAGAAAAGCGAATTGAGTCTCCAAGATCTCATTCTTCCTGAAAGATATGCAGATGTATTGAAAGCTCTAGTTAGAAGCCATGCAAGCACCCAACAAGAAACTTGTGGTTTTCCAAATAAAGACGAAGGTAAGTGTAATCGTCAAGGTGGATAGATGAAGTAACACGCTAACTTGACCTCGTGCAGCACTCACAATACTTCTTCACGGACCACCAGGCGTTGGCAAGACACAAACAGCGAGGGCTCTTGCATCACATTTTCATCGGCCAATCTACAACATCCATCTTGCTGATCTCACTTCATCTGCGTTCGATGCAGCTTGCCTCCCTGAACATTTTCAACATGCCGCGAAGTGGAATGCTATCATCCTGATTCCTGATGCTGAAATGAGATTTCCTGTACAGGAGCGACCCAGTGATGATTATTTCAGTGCCGGTGGCATGTTCTTGCGAGAGCTTCAACACTTCAAAGGGATCGTTATACTGACTGCACGTGACAAGAGCGATGTGGATAAAGCGGTGATGCGGAAAGTTAATATTAGTCTTAGCTTTGACTTCTGGGATGAATGGAAAAGTGAAAGAATCTGGAAGAAGAAGTTGACGAGATTGGAAGATGAAGATCATGTAAAGTTGGGGAGCGGTGTTGAGACTGATATACTGGAGTTTGCGAAAGAGGAATACAAAAAGGGTAAGAGATGGAATGGCAGGGATATTTCAAATTGTCTCGATACCGCCGTTGCGATGATGAAATATGTTATTGCAAATGATGGGAAAGAACTGATGTTGGAGATGAAACATTTTCTAGTCGCTGCGAAAGTTGTAGGGGCGTCTGTAGTTTCGGCGATTTAATTCCTTGGGATATGTCACGGACCATGGGTGTTGCTGCTCAAGAAGTCCAAATATTTCTCATAATGTTCCAGTTTTGATCGACAATTGAATTAGGATTAATGAAAATTCACATGATTCTCAAGGATTATATGAAATTTAAATAGACATACCCTTTTTTTTTTGGTTGCGAATTAATATAACCTAGGTAGGTATTTATTGGGAAAATATATCCTCAAATTTGAGGACACAAATTCCTCCAATGAAATTGCGCTCTCGTCTCAAACGCCAGCTTTACTGGTCCTTCCCCGTATGTTAACCGTTCCTTCCTTCATATTCAAGTTTAAAAATTATCTATATTCACTCCTTCCCGGATTTCCATCCATACTGAGTTCTTTCCTTCTTCCCACTTGCTCCTTCCCTTTCCATGTCCCAGTTTCACAGGCGTTTCTCCACGGATTCTTCGTGTCTGCATTGTGTTTTCCGCCAATCAAACCATCAAATAACTCTACCACGGTGCCCCATCGAATATCTGAGCCAAGCCCTTGTACTTGTCGAGGATGGTTCCATCAGAATATGCTGGGAGGGATGCCCAAATTCCCTCGATCCAGATTGTGTACTCGGGTCCTCCCTCATCTTTATTCCAATCCGGAACTTTTTTCAACAAGCCAATTACTCCAAACACAAGCTCAACTTTTTTACTTTTCCAATAAACCCTAACATCTTCAGTGAAGAACTCATCATCCTCTTGGTGCAAGAGTTCCTTAAAATCCTGACGCAAAAGGTTGGCTCGTTTCAAGAGGTTGCAAATTTTGGCATCTCGAGAGGTCGATGGGCCAACAGGCTTGCCATCACAATTCACAAAGTCCGAACCTCGTAAATCGACATCGTCTAGGCTCAAAAACTTCGACTCATAGTCTGGGACCATGAAACACCTCCCAGTACCCAGTACGAAGTTGAGTGTCTCGAGCTTTGGGCAGTGCAGACTTGCATGCTCCAAGATCACCTGAAAGAGGTCGTCCTTATCATCGAAGAATCGACTGACTTTATCGTCATGCACCGCAAGGTGGCGGATATTCTCGCTGTCGATGAACCCTCCATGTCGATACAGACCTAAGAGTTGTCTTGAGTTGACGAGGACCAAGTCCTTAGTCGGTCGGATGTAAGTATAGCGCTTGGCTTTCGGATCCCACGGGCGACGCATGGTAAAGTACCGGATTTCGGCGTCAGGGTTCTGGTCGAGAGCTTCATCGATAGCAAGTGACTCACGGCTACAGAACTCATGAACTTCGACTTTTTCCATGGTTCGGTAGGCTTCAAAGTAAGATGCCTTGCATGCCTCAAGGAACGGTAGCATAGCCGGAAACCTAGGAGCTTCGACCTCGAGACTGCACGTTTTGTCCACAGTTAGAGGGTCACTCCACCCACTGGACTCCTCAACAAGGATCTCTAAGTTGACCATACGTGCCTCTGGAAACGCATAGTTGAAGATCTTCTGTGCTATCTCGAGAGGAAGGTCGGAGAAGGAATGAAGGGTTGTTGCTACCTTTCTCCTGGCCTTTTTTTCTGCTTGGTATTGGCGAGCTCGACGTGCAGCTGCTGGCGATACTGCGAAATAAGTCAAGTTAGCAAATATCTGGTTTAATTTTAAGCAATCACGAGATGCTTACAAAGGCTCCAGCTCTCAACTTCGTCCCCGACCTCGTCATCTAGGTCTTGGACATCCTCAGATCTTCGACGCTTGTTGTCATTCCCGATCTCCTCATCGTTACGATGCTTCTTGGTGTTGTTCTCCATCGTCTCGGGCTTGAAAAATTTCAAAGACGACAAGAGTTCTAGCACTGGATTATCCATCCTCGAGGTATGTGTATGTTGTTGTCTTTTTTTTTCGTAGAAGGGTTTGCAGGAGCTGTTGCAATAGAATATTTGCTCGCAAAGTAGGTTTGGGGTTTTGAGAAGTTTTCAAGTCGAGTTCTATGATGGTATGATGATTGTGACAGCAGGATCTTGGGTTGATGGAAGAAAGTTGTGATGATGTTTGTGATAGGAATGAAGGACCTAAGTGGTGGATTGATGAAGCTTAAGTGGTAAATTATGTGCTCTAGACGTACGGTTGTTACCAGTATGGCAGAGAATCTCGCGCGCACATATACTTAGTACGGTTGCTACCTGTATGGTAGAGAATCTCGCGCAAACTCGCTAAATGCCTATGACTACAAGACTACAATTAGTACAATATCTAGTACAATAAAAAACTTTCCCACAATAGAAAACTTTTAGCGAATTCACTAAATTTTTATTGTGATATTCACTCTCGCTACAATAGCTACACAATAGCTAAAATATGTAATAAGAATAGCTTAAAGTTTGAAATGAAAAGTTTTCAAAAGGAGTTATCGTCTGATTTCACAATAGACCTTGAATTGGAAAAGTGAAAAATTTCAAATGTCATAATTAACAAAAGAATATAATATACTAGCTAGGCTAGTCAGGGCAGCTAAGCTCAGCCCATAAGCAAATAGCAACAGTAACATATCAAGTTATAAGTATGTAACCAAACTGGATTAGTTTGAAATCTTTTACATTTCCAAATTAAAAATTAAAGTTTTTGAGCTTAAATTAACACATGCGCCATTCAAAGAAAAGTTTAAAAAGTTATGTGCTATTTGAGGATATAGCCATTGTAGGTTTGCACACACCCAGCTTGTTGAATAAGACGCTCTTCTTCTTTCTCAATTCCGCGGATTTTACTTATTGCTAGCCAGAACTAGACTAAATAATAATGTACTTCTTACCTCCCATCTCTTGTTATATTAGACACAACTCTTCATATCAAGCTAATCCTACTAGATAGAGTGTATTATTTTGCTAGTAATAAAGTTTGCAATGCTTACTATCTATCGTCATATCTACCATTTTACTTATTTCGCAGTACAACGCAAGCAGTCGAAAGCATTGAAATTGGAAAAGACCAAGCAGCTACCAGGTACTACTCAATGTACGGTCCCCTTGTTACCGTCACGGTTAATCAGAAATTATATCGTCTATGCATCTTGTACGGTAGATATGATACGATAGAAATCAACTGCCAGCATCTATAGTCGTGCTCAATCGTACTGTATAGAGTTCTCAAGGAGACGATTTGTGATGATATCATTTGTGTAGTAGGTATTGTAAAGATTTATACTTCAGCCTTATATCATGCTTAACAGTCTAGCGTCTAGACTATAATGTTAGTATACCCACAACTCAATCCAATTCATATTCTTTTGTGAAATCTACTAAATATACTAGTCAAAACAATGCTTCTAGCTTACAGTTTGGAACTATTAAGAACTCCAGAATGTCAGGGGACAGGTCCGGAGGGGGGGACCTAGGTTCTACCTACGTACTTACCTAGGGTCTACCTACGCACTTACCCTACTATTAGTTAACTACTTCCTTCAATAGCTTAGAGTTAGAACATAACTAATTAGCTAGGAAGGGTATCTATACCCTTCCTCCTTCTAGCTAGAATCCTTTCCTCTTCATAGATTAATGCAATACTATTACCGTACCCAAGGATTCCCGCTCCTTGACACAGAACGTTATTATTCTGTTAGCTCATTCTTATATTCTTAGCTTAGCCGAATAGTCTTATTACACCATATATCAATTTTCATTTTTAGGGCGAGAGAATTGCTATAAGAATGTGTTCTCCCACCCAGAAATACGTTTCTTTTCGTTCCATGTTCCATTTCAATTTTGTTCATAATTACCAAGATCGAAAACGATTACACATCATCAGTCACTCCAACTCCAACTACATAACCATGGATACCAAACTTGCAACTCCAACTCCAACTCCAACTGCATCAACCATGGATGCTAAACGTACAACTACAATGAACAGTAAGACCTTTCGACAGTGTGGAAACTCAAAGTGTGCTAATGAATATAGGTCTATCTCTCTGTTCAGGTGGAAACAAAAGCCTCAACGAATCATCTCCTTTCAACCGACTACCAGAAGAACTCAAAGCTTTGATCTTCAGAGAAGCGGTTCTTGACCTCCCGAGTTGCCTTCTCAACATCGACTTTGACTTCGTTAATAAGGCGAATTTAGAGCTTGAATACGGTTATAAGTCGATTGTAAATCTTGTTGGCACCGTCAAATCAAGCACAAATCGCGACAGGGACGTCAAAGGACTACTCCGTACCTGCACATCGTCAAGCAGTGAGGTGGCCCGGAATATGACCAGGATCGAGGTTGTGTTGCCAAAGAAGTCGCTAATCATGGAGGACGAAGAAACGCTCTTCCGAGTCGATTTAAAATTGGATCCTTCAATTTCTGGTATCGGGGCCTGGTCCAATGTGAAGGAAGATAAGATCGTGCTGAACCTTGAAGCCGTATTCCAATTATACTCCTTCCTAGGACACCTTTCTCTTCCAGGTGTTAAGAATATTCTATTATGGGAGTATCAATATAAGATTCATGACCTATTGCACTCTCATGAGCAGGTATGGGACATAATCGACTATCTTAAAGCTGCGTGCCCGGACCTACAGAACATGCAAATAACCCTCTGTCCACAAGACACCTCTCCACAAACGATGGACGCTTCGCAAATCAGCGTTTTCGATATCGACGAGCTCAGGGATTTGGACTTTTTCGATGGCTCCGGCAAAAGAATTAAAGACTCGGTTATGGCACGCCGTTTCTTCGACTATGGCATGCCTATCGAATACTTCAGATATCATCTCCCGGGAACCGACCTTGAAGAACATCAAAAACGCTGCATTCTTGAATACGAGGGCATAATTCATGACACTGAGGATGAAACTGAGGATGAAATTGAGGATGAAGATGAGGATGAAGATGAGGATGAGGAAGATGTCAAATTCTGGAAGAGAGTCAATTCAAGGAAATCTTGGCTCGGTCGGTTGGAACCTGCTAGTATTGGCAGTGCTGGGGGTATGGATGGGCCAAAAGTGTGGTTTGAAGAAGGAAAAGTCTACCTACCAGTACATGAAGATGGCACCCTATTAGACAGGTATAAGGGAATCACTCAACTGTTTGATGGTGCTTCATGGTAGAATGGATCTATGTTGTACTGGGTCGAGGGAGTTGTGGAAAGGATGGTCAATGTATACTAGCAGGTCATCGCTATACACTTCATCATGAATCGAAGTTATCTACATCTTTGCACATACAAAGTATTACCCTATTCCATTAAATGTAACATTTGATAGTCACTGTGAACCTCAATATCCTCCCTATAACCCTGAAAATACCTATGTATAGAAGCTTACGCTCTCCCAGACCTTCCTCCCCAGTACCACATCAAGCGAGTAGATGCTTTACCATTGAGCTTCCTCAAATCTCCCTCGATGCTTATCTCATGCAATCTCGTCTTCTGAATCTGGAAACCATACATTCAACCCTGGCCAGTACCGTCTGTATTCTCTCCCATGCTTCCCATTCTTTCGACATTGGCACTTCATTAGTGAAATTTCTACTGAAATCCGAATAGTGATCTTGTCTAAGGAACGCCATTCATCTTCATGCCTTATCTTCTCCAAATGCAAATGAATCTGCTTCCTCGCATGCATCGCGCATTCGTAGACTCTATTGACATACGCGCGATGTTTATCATCAATAGGGTTGCACATATGATCAACAAATTTCATATTTTGAAATCCCACGTCGACATCGAGTGGTGTGTCCTCAAACCACTGGCAAATGACACGATCAGATGAATACTCAAGATACAGTGAAAGGCGGGTAACCGAGATAAAAATCCTCCAGATTTTCAAGCCTGGAAAACCTTCAGGAACGATAAGTTTTATCCGTTCGAATTGTAAATTGATTGTCAATGCTGATGATGGTTGGTCAATAGGAATGTCTGGGTTCATGGCCATACTAGTGATGCCTGGTGCCTTGATACATCCCCCATTATGATACAATACCTTCAGTTCAAGATTATAATCATCGATCATAAGGGTATTGCGGGGATCAATATACGTGTAATTCAAAAATTGTCTCGCGGAGGAAACGCCATTCATTGGAGGGGAATGGATTTCGACTTTCTTCAAATAGCGATTACCTTCGGCATTGGAATCTTTGCATGCCTCAAGTAAAGGTAGAACCTGGTCCGGATTATTCCTTTGGCGGTTAATAGGAACAGTCGTTGAAAGAAAAAACGTCGGATAGGGAACAGCCCCAGCAAAAGTTCCAATATCAAATCCAACAAAGTGAGGTGGAATTTGTCGGAATGCTTCGCGGAATATCTTTGCTTTAATTTCGTCTAGAAATCGAGGAAATGGGGAAAACACATTGGAAACCTCCAAATCTGTTTGAAGGCTATATGAGACTTTTAACGCATTGGATTCTTCTTGGGTAGCAATATTGTTTAAGGGAGACAAAGACAAAGATGCTGTCCAGTATTACCTCAAAGACAAATCTACAGGATGGACACGGGTATTTATTACCTTTCTGAACTTGCTCCATGTTGGCACTTCCAGTTTGATCTGCCGTTGCCTGTGTTGCACATATTATTTCCTTAGAATAAAGGCGTATTAGGGCCCAGAACGCTAGGGCTAGAGAGGTACATAGACAAGCAAGACACATATGGAGGCATACTGAAGCTTTAGAATCATTTGAATTAGATGAATCCAAGGATTTAATAAAACCTTCAACAGCCTGAGACATCTTGTATATTTGGTTCTCTTGATTGTTACAGAGAATCAAAAGATTGTAGGACTTGTAAATGAAGTAATGGTTTTGGAAATGTTGTTGACTTGTGGGATATGTGAAAAAGAAATACCTGGACTTTATGGAAGTCTGGGAGACTAAAAATCAATTTCGGTAAAGTTACTGTACAAAGAAATATCAACCAACAATATGGGCCCAGCTCGGGAGCTTTCCGAAGTGAAAGCGCTCATGCTATCGATCAAGATAGATTATCAATGGCCTCACCAATCCAGTAATATTCGTGGGACTTGTCATGCTTAGAAATTTCATGAATTGATATAAGGTTGGTGAAGCAACGCCTGGACTTTTACCTTACATTTCTATGGGTACCCCAAAAACAGAAACCTTGACAGCCCAATCGACGTGCATATCATTCTGCTAGAATCCGTCACTGCCCTTAACAATGCCAAACGCCTTGCCGCCCCGTCCGAACATAACTCTCATGTCTCTTATTAAAAGGTCGGGCTTCTCATGAGCGTAGAAATGACTGTGTGCACAGTAAGTAATCTATTCTTCTGTGGGGGATCTTTATTGAGTCAGTAGGTAATGAAAGTATGAGTGCTTACCCCCCAGATTCATTTTCCACCTCATAGACTACTTCCCCGAGTGTTCTTCCCCATCGCGTCGGAACGTTTTCCAAATCTTTCGGGTTGTACGCCAGGCCCAGTTTCACCATTGGAGTCCATTGTGCCAATTGTTCATACGTACATTTGCCACTTTCGGTATGCATTGTCTCGTAATATATTCTTTGTGCCGCTCCCGGTCCAGCCGTACTAAAGTAATAAATACTTACCCAGGTGAGTATCTCATCATCTGTCCAGGGATAGTCATCGGACCAATCGTGCAGCTTCTCATAAATCCAGGCCAAAAGCGCGACAGGAGAGTCAGCGAAACCATAGGCTAGTGTTTGTGGTTTGGTCGACTGGATAAAATTGTAACCTGTGTTGGTTAAACCCCTGGGCCAATCTTGTTGCTCGAGCATTTCTTAGTTACGTACCTTTGCCTTCTCTTCGAAACCATTTTCTCCTCTCAAGAGACACCACTTCTTGCTTACTGTATGGCATAATCATGCCACCGAGTCTTTCGACAGGATTCGCGAACAATGACGGAGCTTGAGCAAAAACCATGTTTAAATGGCTTGCTTTACAATGCTCTGGGTACAATTTGCCGATACCTCTCGTGATCCAGAAACCCCAGTCACCTGCTTGTGTAACGTATTCATCGTACCCAAGAGATAACATTAGTTTATTGAGAGCTTCTGCATACTGCGCAACAGCAAACCCCCGAGTTTTGATACCTGAACTAAAACCGAAGTTTGGAAGTGATGGAGCCACAACATGAAAACTCGGTTGTTGAGATGCGGGGTTAGTAAGGTGGGGAAGAATTTTCAAAACCTCCAGAAAGGAGCCTGGCCCTGTGAATATCGTGTTAGCTGACAGGGATGTATTTAGGGAAGAACATATTGATTACAGCCATGAACGAATAACAATGGAATTGCTCCTTCAACTTTGCTTTGCTGATGAAGGAAATGCACTTCTAGATCCTCGAAGCCATCGACATTGACCGTAGTTGTGAACTGCGGATGTTCATTTATAGCCTCTTCAGCGGTTCTCCAATCCCATGTCTTCCATTTGTCCACCAATCTCTTAATTTCCAACAAGGGCGGGCCTTGATCCCACGACGATTCGTCAGGGCCAAGCTCATCTGGGAATTCAGCATAAGAAAGCTTTGTACGGAGAAGTTCAATTCTGGTCTGTGGAACAGCGATATGGAAGGGTCGAGGTGTAACCATGGTAAGTATCATATGAATGTGAGTTCCCTACAACAGTCCAACATCCCTACTTATGTATGTACTTTATAATGCGGGGTTGAATCGAGACCGTCCATTACAAACGGATCGGACTCACAAACCAACCAATTATGTATTTTGTGCCGTTAAAACCCTTGGTTCTGATAATTGAATTAAATGCTATATTGCCACACAGTGCAGCTCTTATGACCAATCACATATTGGTGGTTCGCATTCATACAATATCGCCGATTGTTGGCCCTCCAGTACATTTAACTTCTCAAGATTTACTTGACTAACAGATCCATCAACTCCTCGTGTAGATAAGTATGGTAAAAGCCATTGGCTCCATACATTGGAAATAATGGTCGACGTTCACTCGATTGAACAATAAATATGTCGATCTTATATTAAACCAGCCATGTCTCGTGGGGTCACTGAGCTACCCCGCACTTGTAATTACCGTTTATATCAGGGCTCGAATTCCTCCTACTCGAGACAATTCATACAATTTGCCCTCTTCGACCTTTTTTATCATCACGAAAGATATCGAAATTCAGTAACTGTCTGTATAGCAATCCCCTCTCAATACACCCGCTAATCAATGCCCTGCTTTCCTTAGACGCGAAATACCCCTCAAAGAAATCACTGACAAGTACAACTCACTTGTAACTGCCAAGAGTCATGTCGTCCAGCCAATGGAGATTATCCGTTCGCGGATCAAGGTATTTCATGAATTGTATAATAACATCTTGCATGAACCGGTGTTCGATTTCAATCGTCATCTTGCCTTTCATCCACCATCGTATGATATTTAATATGATGAGATGAAAGGTGTCGATGACGAGGGATCGTTCTGAGATGATACGGTTATATGAACTTGATCTGGATAATACCAGCGAAAGGATCATGCTCTGTCACAGCCCCTCAGTTGGGATAACACTGACCCTGTTTTAGGTACTTACGACTGAAAGGCGACTTGAAAAATGGCTCCACCATCAGCGGCACACACTGAGCAAATTACCTCTACCGACATCAACAATTTGAAGTCTGCTTTGGACAAGAACGGCCTTTCAATGGAATTCAACAACCAGAACAAGACACTTGCAGAGCTCGCAGATCAATGGGACAAAGGATTCGCTTTCGCTCCTATCCGCGAGTCACAGGTTTCTCGTGCAATGACCCGGCGTTATTTCAACGATTTGGATACATATGCCGAGTCAGACATTGTCATGTGAGTATACTCAGTCTCTTGGTTTTGTTACTTCCAACCTCCAATATTGTTTAAGTGTTTCTTTCATTTGTGATCTCTCGATTCCCTCAACTCGGTGAAATCTCGTTCTCTCTGCATTTAGTCACCTTGTTTGAAAGTTGCTGACATTCGGACGTTTTAGTGTTGGTGCAGGTTCTTGCGGTTTGAGCACTGCATATATGCTCGGAAAAGCTCGCCCGGATCTGAAAATTGCGTTGATTGAGGCGTCAGTCTCCCCAGGTGGAGGTGCTTGGCTAGGTGGACAACTCTTCAGCGCGATGGTGATGCGAAAACCTGCCGACTCATTCTTGAAAGAAATTGGAGTACCATTCGAAGACGAGGGAGATTTTGTTGTAGTAAAGCACGCAGTATGTTTTGATACTATCGCGTTAAATGGAATTCTTACCAATACTAATCGACCACAGGCATTGTTTACATCCACTCTTCTGTCCAAGGTCCTCGCTTTCCCCAACATTAAGTTGTTCAATGCAACCTCAGTTGAGGATCTCATCACCCGTCAATCCTCCGATGGAAACATTCGCATTGCGGGAGTCGTGACGAACTGGACGCTCGTCTCGATGCACCATGATGATCAGTCCTGCATGGATCCAAACACGATCAATGCCCCTGTTGTAATTTCTACCACGGGACATGATGGTCCTTTCGGAGCGTTTTGCGTAAAACGCCTTGTTTCCATGAATCAAATCAAGGAACTGGGTGGTATGAGAGGTCTAGATATGAAAGTCGCCGAAGACGCAATTGTGAAGAGAACTAGAGAGATTATCCCTGGTTTGATAGTTGGTGGGATGGAGCTCAGCGAGATTGATGGTGCAAATCGTATGGGTCCCACATTTGGAGCTATGGCACTCTCTGGTGTTAAAGCTGCGGAGGAAGCGTTGACGATTTTTGATGAGCGAAAAGCTCAAAATGAGGTTTAATAGGTTTGGATATTAGGATCCGGCAAAAACATTCACAAAGCAACAATGCAGATTATGCTTCAAATTACTTGTACGCAATTCACTCGTTGATTTCTGATATTAAAAATTCTGATATAGATGCATGTCCAGTAAACAAAATCTATATAGATGTTGGAACTATCCCCACACTTTGTAAACCCACACCCCCGCCACTACCTGGCTCTAGCTTGGCCAACCACAACAAAAACCAGCTAAGATGACTAATCCATATTTTGATCTACCGCCTGGCAGAATGTTTTTTTTTTATCAAGGTTGAAATCTTCAAAATCCAGAATTTGAACATTCAATTTACATCTCTTCACAATGGGTAGTAAGCGCAAAAGATCGGCTCATGAAGCCTCAGTTGTAGCACCAGCTGCGAAAAAACAGCAAAAGTCTCCTCATGCCTCGAAAACAAAATTGACTATCAATTCGCCTCCTCTCGATTCTTCCCCGTTTGTTGACAACCCTAAAGGCGACGAGCTAAAGCGCGAGGTCAAACTTTATGATCTGTTGAGTAGTGAAGACAACTCGCAACGACTTGATGCTGCTACTGCTATTATTTCGGGGTTATTGGGCGAAGGTGGAGTGGGTCAATCGACTTTGCAGAGACATTTGGAGAGAAGATTGTTTAGAGGATTAGCAAGTGGCAGGAAGGGTGCACGATTGGGCTTCAGTATCGTTATTACCGAAATCCTAGAACAGTTATTCGGTGATGCAAATCTGGCAGAGACGAAATATACCGAATTGACTCTTGACAATATATTCGAATTTTTGCTCGCCAAGACGAAACCAGAAGGCGACCTCAGTGGACAAGAACAGAAGGATCATGCGCTCGGCTTATTATTCGGCCTACAATGCTTCGTCAGGTCGAAGATACTTTTCGCGATCGATGGGAGATGGGGCACTGTGCTAGATAAGCTATTGGAATTGTCGAATAGAAAATCTTGGACTAGAGAGGAATGCGGTTGGGTTATCATGGAAGCTTTGGAGCAGATGCGACAGGATCAAGCCGAATTTACATTGGAAAGGTTATGTGATGCCGGCTTGGGACTATCACCGGAGGGTGTCGGTATCTGGTTGAGAGCAAGAGATCTATTTCCAGAAATGAAATTTCCAAGCAATCCCTGGGGAAAGAGTGGAAACCCATTAGATCATCTAAACAGTCTTGCAAAAGCCCTTAAAGAAAGTTCTTCTAGTGAAGGCAGCGAGAAGGGTCAACAAGCCAAACAAACTGGAACCTGGAACCCAAAATTACATTTTATTTGGAATATGGTCTTAAATCAGTATGTGAAGGCAGCCAACAACAAAACCAAGCATATCAGATCTGGATTTGAGAACTTTTGGAAAGTCGCGGTTGATGGTAAGTGCTACCATACCCTCAAGGTGTTTCATAGAAGACTAACCAAACAGAAAATTTATTCTCGGCATCTGCATCTAGGGAGCGTAAATTTTGGGGATTTCTCGTTTTTCAAAAAATGATCCAAGATCACATTTCATGCACCAAACTCATTCCAAGCATTTTCAGCCACAATCTTGTACGCTGTCTAATTAATCATGTCCAAGAAAAAGATCGATTTTTGAACAAAGCTGCGGAGAAGTCATTGAGGGTTCTCTCACATGCGGTAGAAGAGAACCCGGCATCTCTAGTCGTTGTCCTTCAAGGGCTGATTGGTGGAAATGGCGTTTATAATTTCGATCGCATTACGAAGACAAAAACAGTGGATAAACTTCTGGGCGTAATCAATGATGATAATGCCCAAGCTGTTTTTGATGTTCTTGCCCAACCCATCATAGAGAGTTCTGAAAACGACACGGAAGCAGAGAAACGGCGCCAAATGTATGGAGAATATGTTCTAACCGCCATTCGCCGAGTTGATCCTGCTTTGGGAGCCGATAAACCGGAGTGGATCAAGGATGTTGCATTGCCTCAGCTTGCATCTTTTGCATATACCATAAACCCGGCGGCCAAACCCCCAATCTCCGATAGCACCCGGACGTTGATCAGAAATCGATTGATGTCTGCTTTTAGTCATGTGCTGTGTGATATCGATGATTACCACTATCCAT
>JWJA01004592.1:0-25467 GCA_000812885.1 Lanzia echinophila
GTATATTTTTTTGATAGGACGGGTTGATGGCGTTAAGAAACTTGTTCAAATCATCTTGGAAATCTTTTACACCTGTAGCCAAATCTCCGGTGATTGCATTGATTGATTTGTTCATGAAATTACCGACATCCTCGATCATGGCGATGGCGGCTTGTAAACTTCCATTGATGGCCAAGGTGATGAGACACATGTAAGTTGAAGTCATCATGTGAATCACAAAGAGGACGATCTCTTCAACTGCAGTAATAGACATCAATAACATCTCCATGAGACCATTGACAGCTTTAGTGATACCATCAGCAGCAAGATGATTTACTCCTTGTGAAAGATAATGCGGCATAGAAGCCATAGCACTTCCAACGGTCTCAACGCTCGTACATGCCGATAAAGCTTCCGCCTTTGCTGATGCGATATCACTATTAATTTCGGCCATAGAGAGAAGAAGTCGTACGATAATAAGAAGTATTAAGATGGTCCATTTGTTGATCCATGTTTGTGATAAACGAGCTCGAAGACCGAGGTATGGTGTGTAATAGGGTTCGGTATTAGGTATTGCATTCGGTTCCGAATGTTGATTTGCGTAAAATTCTTGCATCTCGTGATCACTGAATTTAGGATCAGCGTCGATGCCTTGACTTTGTTGATTCCTCGCAGAGGAAATATGAGAATGTGAAGCTAAGAGATTCTTGATTCCAGCCAGTGGAGACATCTTTAGCGATCTATTTGTATATGAAATGGGTATATTGTTTTGTGGGTTGCAGTGATGCTATCCAGTCTATGCAATCTATGCACTTGCTGGTATTCTTTCTCGACTTGTATTTCTGACCTGACCTGATAGGCCAAGGGAACAGGAACGGAAACGAAAAAGATCGAAATATTAACAAGGAACTGTAAAGTGTTTGGAAGAAGTAGTGGTGTGTAAAAAAAGAAAAAGTATTAAGAGTCGACTTGACTGTTTGTATTCTAATGATAATAATAATTTGTTGTATATGAATAATCTGAATAATAATATAGAAGGTATAGAATCGAACAGTCACAATAGAACTTCGAGTTGCTGAATGTGTGTTCTATTGTTGTGACTGTAGAAAAGTGTGACAATAGTATTATGTAGAAAGACAATAGAAAAATTAAGTAAAAAAGTGAATTTGTGAAATGAAGACAATAGGAGAAGGAAAAGAAAAGTGAGAGATGTAACGTACACTTAAGAATTATGAAGTATAAAGAAATCCGAACAACAATAAAGAATTAACCAAAGAATCTATTTTGATATCCAAGACTATGAAACAAAAAAAAAAAAAACTGTTCAAGGTCTCTTCTATCTTTGTTTTCGATTCCCAAAATAAAAGAATTCTATGGTCATACACATAAAAATTTCTCGAAGGGTCGTTGTTTGGCGTTGTGGTTCGTAGACCTTTGTCGTTGAACTACCGAAGTTCAAGTGATTGATTGGTGATTATAGACGCCACAGCCCTCCACTTCTCCAAGGGGTCTTTTTCTCTCTCAACTACCAGAACCAATGAATCAACCAGTTGATTTGACTTGATGCAGATGATTAAAGGATATCGAAGAATTTCGGAAAGTTAACGCCGTTGTATTCCTGGAATCGTCTTTTGATGGATATTTCAGATGGAGTTCGTCTCATATAAGGACTGGCTGGCTGTCACTTATTTGATCTTGGTATCGTTTAGGAAATGTTGATGACTGATTTTCCTGATATGTATTATATCTGCTCTGTATTGAATAATGTCCTGACAAAATCTATATCCTGAGAGAAGAATAATTTCTTGTGATGGATGATATACAGAATGAAAAATTTGTGAATGCATGCATGAAGTATAGACAGAGACAAGAGACATTGTGAAGAAGGGTTTTTTTTTTCCCCTTCGAAAATCTCTTCTACAACAGAAAAGAAACATCTTTCCATATTGGTCGAAGAATAGAGTTGATACCCAGTATCCGAAACCTTTACCTTTATTTCTTCGGTCGTCAGGAGTCATCGAGGTATATCATCATTGTACCTACTTTTCAATTTGCATATTGTCGCAATTTCAGTAGAAACTGGATGGATAAGGTTACATCCTCTAACCCTCTAACCGTCTGAACTTGACCAAGTGGACATTACGCGCTAGTACGGATTGAGCTCACCACCTTTAAGCATCAGAGTAAAATATTAATTATTTATTTAATTTATTAAGAACTTTGTAAAAGAAAGTTGGGAATTAACTGTAAACTACCTATAGCTAGCTACATATGTTGACAATATTAAATATATTTTATCAGTATATAGATTATGAAAAATTATTCAAAAAATCATTATTCTGCCATGTCCACTTGGCTGGTGTAACCAATGAGGGGTTAAACCTTAATGCTATAACTTCTCTCCCATACTTGGTATCCTCTTCCCTCCTACCAATCTGAAATACGAGTTGCAACAAAAATGTTATGCAAAGAGCTTCACCAGCCACTCATGAAAGTTGAATAACATTAACATGGATGTAGCATGAAACCGGCAGTGGTAATTCAACGACGACCAACAAGTCCAAGGCTATCAAGAATTGTATTACTAGGGCTACGACACTGGTATTTTGATGAAACTTCCTTTTACTCTCAACGAATCAATCACCTTGAACGCTGATGATGTTTTGAAAACAACATTTATATGTCCCTATGATTGGTTGTTGTTCATTCTATTATTAGGGGTATACCCGATACCGTCGGCTAAAGAAATGCGGGAAATGTCAGCGGTTAAAAGGATTTTTAACTACTACTCTCCACATGCCTACCTAGGTAGTATTTAATGCATGTGTGACATCAACCCCCCATCTCCTCCCAAAGGTCGCATTTCGGCTCATCGCAAACTTTAAAATTGATATTAACTTTTGACGTTGCAAAGTACTAGGTACTGCAATGTATGCAATATCATATCAAACCTCAAACCAGTTTCCAATACAGTACAATACGTACGTACTACAATACATCTTACATTATCCGTCCTGTCCGTGGTATCTATCAAAATCAAATTTCGCTCACCAGTGTCTTAACATCTGCTACTACCGTCCTCGCCATCTTCTTTAAGAAAGTCCTCTCATCTACTTCTCGATATCTTTCCCATCCATCTAATCCTTCTTTGGCTTGTATACTCAACGTTTCGTATCCTTGTTTGATAACTCCTGATACTTGCGCACTCGTTAGATGCTTTTTCTTTCCCCCTTCTGTCAGCATTTCATTATAATGAGTGGTAACACTAATCAGAGTGTCTATCGAGCTCGTTGGTCTTTTTCCGAGATCGTAATTATCTCGGAATTTAACCAGAACCTCCCCTGTCTCCACTAATTTGTAGAAAAGATCATCGTATGCTGCCGGACTTGGTAGGAAAGCTTCGCCTGCGGACAAAGATAATGCGATCAAATTAACCACATTATCAAGAAGTATTTCGATGTTCAGAAGGTTCTTTAGATCCGAAGTGTAAGTGGTAAGAAATCGTACGAGTGCGAGGAGAGATCGGAATAATTCGGACCAGTGGTAAGTAAGTCGTGTTCGAGATCGAGAAAGGTGGGAGATGATTCGTAGTATAATGCCGACACATAGAATATAAAGATCAACGTCTAATCTTCGTCGCAAATTATGGTTGATGCCATCAATCATCACATCCAACATATGAGCTGCAAATATCCTATCCGCTCGCACCAAAGGCAAAAATGGTTGTCGCTGCCGACATAGTCTTACAGACATCTTGCTTTCTTCGCTACATATCTTCTTGCATAGAACTTGATCTTCAACTAAAAGTCGGAGAACAAAGAGGTTGATGTGGGCGTAAAATCCAGTTCGTGAAGAGGAATGTGCGTGTTGTAAAAGGTATGAGGTGAAAGAGAGGTAGCTACTTAGGGGATGTTCGACCCCTTTCTCGGCGGTTATTGATACGAAATTAAAGCAGAATAGCTTGTTCGCATGCGCAAAGTCATACGTTGCTAATAGCACAGCAGCTTCACTTCCAGGTCTGCCAGATTGTCAGTATAGCTTGGCCCGAAAAGAGAATATTCGCGTACAGTTTTGAGAACATCTCCTTCGCAGCTTCTGGGTCGATAGTTGGGGGTGCAGTCTTCGCGCCAGGTGCGATTGAACCTAAGCCTATCATACTTAAGGTGCTTCCCAGAGTCCATCCCTCTGGAATGTCATCTTGTATAGCTATATATCTCGCTCTAGATGTTGTACATGTTTGCCCCACAGAACGTATAATCTTTTGTATGGTTCCTTCATTGACAAAATCGTCAAGTCGTAATCGGTAGGGGTTTTGGAACTCGAATTTGTTGTAGTTTACTAGTAAACCAAGAAGTGTGAATGGCTCAAATGCGGATGCGATAGTATCTGAATCGTGAATAAACTGGAAAATGTAAGCACGGGTCAAATGTTTGGAAAGGGTGACATACTTTCATAAGAGAAGGAAAAAGATCTCGGTGTGTAAAGTAAGAAAGAAGACTAGTTTGGTATGCACCAGATGTCACGGATAATGCTACCTCAATAGCTTTTCGTCGTATTTCCACTGCAACGATTAGCATCTCTCTCCCCCTTTTTTTAGATTCTCCTCACAATTTCTCCCAGTCCTTATGGTAACGTCTAGAGCAGCAACAAAATCTGTAAATATTGAGTCTACTTGATCCAACCCGGCAAGTACATTTATGATATCTGAGCTTGGATTCGTATATTTTTTTGATAGGACGGCAGATAGAAAGGCTGTGATTGTCTAAATATGTCAGCTTGATTATGCGATATGGGCTTCCAACATACGTCAAGCGCATGAGCATCTGCTGCAGTGTTTCCTGATTTTATACATCCCACGGCCCTAAAGAAAAGCTGCTGCGTTTGTACCTGTGCCAATTAGTCTACATTCATCATGCTCCTGCCTTGTTGTCTCAATGGCTTGTACCTGGAAATGTAACAGGTCGTCTGAACTTAATTCGTCTATGAGCTTTTGCAATGTGGCTTTATCTGGTCGTAATAGAAAGAATTCCTTCCAAAATCCTTCTGATTTCTCCGGTTCATCCTCATCTTCAGGCTATTTCCTTATCAGCAACAGGGTAATGGGTTCTGGAAGTATATCCTCATCCCCACCTTAAATAAAGCTTTGTAAAGCTGTACAATCTTCTGTTCAAATACTTCAGGGCGAGCTACTTGTGTAAGAGGAGATGGCTCCATATTTCATGATAGCAAGTGAAAATGATTTATTCTCAGCAGAAGGGAATCATATACTGCAGAAATGTTGGAATAATTTGAATTGTCGCAAACTTTGTGAACTTTCTTAATATCTATAATTATATGATGGCCTGGCCTTTTCAAGTTGTAAAGCCCCAATTTTAGGAATGTGAAGAGCACCAGCGGCCGATCAATCCGAGACGCTAAGTAAAAAGGGGTATGGTGAGATTTATAACTCCCGAAGAACCCTTGGAAAGTCTGATATCAAACTTTGAAGATACTAACTAAAACTATATGGATGGATATAATAATAGATTTTTTTATTTAATTTATTTATTTATTGCACTTATTTATTGGATAATATCTATATATGTTTCATCCTAAAGTTACCGCGTGTTGTTTGTATATAATAGTAAATCTTACTCATGCTGATCAGAATAAGATCAAAGAATCAGGAGATTTTTTCTTTGTATGCTTACAATACAACTATGATCATTGGTTCGGTGAAAGTATTCTCCGGATCCGATATCAGCCGAGTTGTGAGCAGATAATGATTTCTAAGATATAGTTAAATATATTGTAGTACAAAATTAAATATCTATCTTAAATTCCAACAAATGTTATCAACTTCCTTTGTACAACCACCTCAGCCTTCAATCTATATCTTACCCATCTTTTAATTCAAAGTCGCAAAGGATAGATCAACTTCTTCTTTCAAAATGTCTCTGCAAAGAGCTATTCCTCCTCTGACATCATCGAGCAACATGATCTTCAAGTTTGCCTCCTCCAACACCATTACCCCTCCTCGCATTCTTCAGCAAAGCGTCCGCCAGTTTTCTTGCTCTGGTCCTATCTATGCCTCCAACAAGCGTCAGATGCAAACCAACACGTGGCAAACTTATACTCTGAGCCCTTCACCCCCACCAGCTCACGAAGTCGATTCTCTAAGCACCTCCGTTGCCGGTAGCATTCCTCAAGTTCACGACACACGCCCACCTACAGTCAATTCTAAGTTCGATGTAGCAGCAAAGGTACAAGTCACAACAGCAGGTGGTGTCACGGAGGCAGAAACACATACGGTCAAGCCAGTCAAGAAGCGACCAAGATATAATTTTGTTCCTCTTAAGCAAACGATCAAGTTCACCCCGCGTGCTATCGAACAACTTCGCGAACTGAGCAAGCAACCAACAGCAAAGTTCATCAAGATCAGTGTTGTAACCCGTGGCTGCAGTGGATCACAATATGACCTTCAACATGTGGAGAAGCCGCTGGCCAGTGACATCGTCCAGGAACAAGATGGAATTAAGGTTCTGATTGATCCCGCTGCGCAACTGAAGATTATTGGAAGCACTATGGACTATGTTACCGATAGGCTGAGCGAAAAGTTTGTCTTTGATAATCCTAACATTGGTATGTTCATCCGATCTTTCTTTTTATCTCCTTTTTTATTGACTTTTATTGCAGACAAATCTTGCGGTTGTGGTGAATCGTTCATGACTAAGGACGAATCAAAGGCACGAGAGGCTGCGGGTGGGTTTTAAACTTGATACGATAGATACGAGGAACGTGTGACATTACGAGCGAAATCATAGGCATTGGGTGGCGTTTCCGGCATCAGCAGGCAGACAGCTTGCTTTGGGGTATTTATTCTGCGGATATGGGATACCAATCAGGATAGATCATGCATGCATATACCACTCGAGGTATTATTGCTCGGTACATAATTCAGAGAATCTGAGAAACAATCTTGCTTTTAATGGCTATTCGAGTGACTCCGCGTCTCCGTGTCTCGTGAATTTGAAGATTCGCCCTTTAATTAATTGTCTTACTAAACTATTGGCAAATTGCCTTAATAGCGAGCCTAAGTATCCTTTATGGATCATAACAATCTCCAAGCCAAGTACTCCTAAAAAACGCCCATCTCATAATCCACAACCCTAACATTTTGCAATATAGGCGCTACCTTTTTCCCAAACTCTAGGTGCGCCTCATCCTCGTTCAGGTAATAATCTCGGTCTGCAGCGCTCGCAAAATGAGATACAAAACCATGTGAAAACCCGCCCTATCAGGCTGTTAGTATAGAATGGGGTTTGAAATGGACGTAACCGGTGGGAGGATGATAGGAAATGTAAATATAGTAGTGAGGGGATGTAACAAATGATGTGTGGAAAGAGTGGGATCAGTGATGGATCATAGGTAGGAGAAGGGGGATGTAACTACTTGATGGCCTTCGGGGGAGTTATCTCTTCCACCGGAGGAGGCAAGGATATATGGCTTTCTGGTGGATGGATGGACGCAGAGTGTATAGAGAGAGAGCATGTGTTTGCAGAGCTGAAATTGGGATTTGTTAGCTTTGTTTTCTTCATATATATATTTTCTTAAACCCCAAGATTGGTTGATAACATTGGGCTTAACTCGGATCCGAATTATTGAATGAGATTTGAGCAATGAATGTGGGATATTCTTTTAGTGGACGCGAGGAAAGGGAGAGAGAGATCATGATGGGAGGAACAAGTGGGCGAAGGAAGGAAATTATAACCTACGTCGTCAATCGTTTCTTTTGAGGTATTGGCTTTGAATTCGAAGAGGACGATGTGAACAAGAGTCATGATTGCAATTTGGAGGGCGACGCCTTGAATATAGTAGGGAATGAATGAAAGAGACGCATGGAGGTTTTTGTTGACTTTATCTACATAGATATTGCGGGGTGTTGTGAGCACACACGTCATTGGTTGAGCGGGGTGATTATTAAGAGCGCGTTGTGGGGTAATGTCACGGCGTCAAATTTATTATTCAGGGAAAGACCCCGAGCCAATGCTGATCAAATAATACAATAGTCCAAGTGACGAAATATTCTTTATATATACCTCTAGTAGCTCTTGCTATTCAGCTCTTTCTAAATCCAGCGTATTGCATCAACAAAATGCATCGCGCGTGATTTTAGTGTTTCAATCACCTTTTAAATCCACAAACCAGGAACATTTTATGGTGCTATTTATATACTGACCTGCCTGCCCAGGTTAAATATCCAACAGGTCATGTTGAACAATACTCATAGATATTAAACTCCAAACATCTCTCGATCTTGTATCTTTTGTTTCTCAGACCAATACTGATCCCACCAGGGTTTCTCTCCTTTCTTCTGCGGCGGCAATCTCAAATGAATGGTATGCTTCTCGCCTTTGGCCTCCGCCCTCTTCTTCTTCTCCACATGGTCTCGGACTTCATAGTGGTCAAACATGGAGACAGCTTCGATCATGTAAGCCGTTGCTACACGTTGGTCTCTGATGAGGAACAAATTCTCGGCATTCTTCGTATCGGCCGCTGTGCTGAAGTTGTGTGAACCAGTGTACACGCGAGCGGTGGGTTTGTTGAAATCGATAACCACGAACTTGTGATGCATTCTGGCACCTGAGCCGCCAGCAGCCTCGTTGTCGAAATCTTCTGGATATGCGATGGGCGGGTTGCCATTATGTTGACTGCGAGATATTAGCGAAACGTACTGTAGATTCGGAATCACGCTTTCTAGGACTGGCTAAAACAGCAAAAACAGGCAGTCGCACAGAGAGAAGGGGCACTTACACATCTAATCCGTCAACGGATTTGTCGGACAGACCGTAGACCATGACGCCTTTTTGTGAAGTCTTCTTTTGGATAGCTTCGCGAATAACACCAGGGGTCTCGTACAGGAAAGCGAGGGAGTAGAAGAGGCTTGACTCAGTGGCTGCGATATCGGACGCGATGCCGTCAAGGGTGCCTTCTTTTGAGCTGTGAGGAGAAAACGTCACCTGCGCGTCCACGTCCTTGAGGTCGAGGTCTTTCCAATCCGAAGAGGTCGTCTTGTAGAAACCATCGGTGTCATTGGGGTGATCCCAGTAGTTGACAAACGCTTCCCTGAAAACCTTGACAGGTTGAGCTCCCTGAAGGGCAACAAGGTTGTTATTTTGAACGTAAATACCTGGGTGGTCATTGATTAGTGGGACATCCCCGAATAATTGGACTTGAGCATCTTACCGCGCCATGAGAAGTTGGTCGATCCACCAATAGCGATCTTGGTCTTCTCTCCATCGACAACAAGAACTTTGTTATGTTGCAGACCCCCCATATGCTGGCGTTGAACGTTGTTCTTACCTGCAGTCCTTTGCAGTATTTCAGCTGCTTTCGACTCAGCATCGTCGACTTTTCCGTGCGAACCGGAATCATCAATAATAATCTTCAGACGTTTCCCGAGCTTCTTAAGACGGAGAACAATCTCAGGGTTGTTGAAATCATATGCCAGCAACCTTACTTCGGCTGTAGTGTCTTTGATAGCCGCATCAAGTGCGTTGAGGACAACTTGCCGGGCTTCGAATCCCATCCATGACAAAGCCTTCTCTTCTAGCTCTGGGTCCTTGGCCTTGAAGTCGAGGCCATCAGCGGCTTTTTGGGGAAGAATGGTTCCCAGACCGCCGTCAGTGCCATATTTCTTGGTGAAAGCCTTTGAGGAGACGAAGCCCCGGGTGAAAGCAATGTTCATCTTCCCGGGGTACGTCTCGGCCATTAGCTCAATAGCTACTTCCTGCGCGGCGCCATAACTCAAATTGTGGTTATCGCCACCGCCTTCCATAAACACAGGAGTAACACGGTAGTGGAAGTGTCCCGGAATGTCAACCGTGAATGGGAAGTGTATCCACCGAAACCTTTGGATCGGTGACAAACGACTTGAATAGGCATCAGGGCCTGTGTGACCAGCCTCCCCTGGAAACGAGACATAGTTGGGGATCGGCCACCACTTGGAAGACCCAGGCTCTTGATACTCGATGACGAAACCGACGAAGTCATTGGGAGGTGTAGTATTTTTCCAATTCATGGCCAGCATACACATGCCTTCTCCGCGGTACGCCGCGAATGTGAAGAGGGCTTTGGAGTTCTGGCCTCGGATGAGGAATTCCGGAGGCTTCTTGTTGCTAGCCGTTGTAAGTTGATGTTTAGGACGGGGCCCAGGTTTGGTAGCCTTGTGATATTCAGGACTTCCAGCGGAAACAGTAGGAGGCCGCTTCTGAGCTTTTCTTGGTGGCGTGGCCTTTCTTCTCTTCGGGACATCGTCTATGATGTCTTCATCTTCTGGTTCCTCATCATCATCTTCAAATTCTTCACCAGCTGGATTCCAGGGCTCATCTTCCTCGTACTGGGAAGGTTTATTGTTGCTAGGCGTTGTATATTGATGTTCGGGATGGAACTCAGGCTTGGTAGACTGATGCTGTTCGGAACTTCCGCCAGAGATTTTATCCGAAATCTTATCAGCTAGCTCGTGAGCTAGTTCGTGAGCCTTTCTTAGGAGCGTAGCCCTTATGCCATGCGGTGCATCGTCTACGCTGTTCTCATACTCCGGCTGCTCGTATTTTTCAGGGTTTTCACCCGCTGTATCCAAGGTCTCATCTTTCTCGTGGTTGATTCGAGCCTGAGGCTTCTTGCGATGAGCTGGTACCTTGGAAGCCACGTGCTTCTTGGGCCTCTCGCGTGTTAGCTCCTCACCCAACAGGTCGTCATTTCCCATCTCCTCAACTTCAAGCTCTTCTTCCTCCAGATCCTCGTCTGTCGGTTTCCAAGTGTCGTCGTCATCCTGTTGATGCCTTGGTGAGTGGACAGTCCTTGGAGAGGGGGAAGTCCTTGATGAACGGGTAGTCTTCGGTGAGTTGGCAGTCTTCTTGTTTCGGGCACCGGGAGATGCCCTTGAAGCAGCGTGCCTTCCCTTCTTTGGCTCTTCATCAATCATATTCTCCTCCAGAATATCATCCATATCCTCTCCCACATCATCCTCAACTGACGGTCTCCAAGCCCCATCGTCTTCTCCTGACTGTGTTCCTCTTGGCATGATGAGAAAATTCGAGCTTGACAATCTCTGATCAGTGAAATCTGGCACTCGAAATTGTTTTGATATTGCGCGGGATCTGACAGTTATTTTTAGGAGATAGAGTGACGTCGATAGGCCTGTAAGAGTACATGCGTCTGCTTGAAGCCTGGCCTTGTATGGATTATTTGTGCTGCAGTCAGTATAAGATTTCAAGGTAACACGTCTCGTATTGGATCGAGTCGATAACACGTCACAGCCCCGCCCAACCTGTGTATCAATTCGAAACCTGATCTAAGCAACGTCTTTGGTACCCACAACCCCGATTTAAGTGGCCAAATTCCTTGTGTGAGCCCTGCTGTATCGAATCCAGGTGGTGCATATCACTTAGTTGGATCTCTGAGTGGGAAGAACCAGAACTAATGAGTTTTACTTACTGAATGCCCTGGTAATTTTCTGCGTATTATGGGTACTACCCACCGAATAACCTTTATTCAGGGATCTCGCACCCCACTTATCTGCCCTTAATCAATGTTATTCAGTGGGTATATGCAAGGGTAAATTTGTACTGTGAGCCAAGTATTCAAGCTCTGATGAACTCTGTGAATCAGGTTGCGCAAGTTCGAATCATGGGGTTTAGCTATTCGAATTATATAAATTGTTGATTTCTGCGTCGGATTCGCTAATAATATTTATTTAAGGGGGAAGGAGTGTTGTTATGCACCGGAGAAGATTAAGGATTGTGATAGGACAAGTTACTGTCTATATCCCATGCAACTTATGGGTGTTGTTAGTTAATGTAGTGATTAATGATGGGTAGCAGCCGAGAAACAGCCTGATTCATTTTGTGCCAGCAATAATGGATCTTAAGTACTGGCAATGACAATGGCAGTGACTGCGGTAGCGGAAAATAATAATAGGTTAGACAGAGGAGTATGTACATTACGTCTTTTCACCGCTAAGACAAACACCACGAGAACGAATAGCTTGAAAATCGAAACAACAAACCTTGCAGTGGTGAGTTGAGGAGATTGGATAGCATGCATATTGACCATGACCCCCGCTCACCAACTGTCACTTGTATAAAAAATACCTCAAAAAGAGACAGATCAAGTCCAGAAAGTTATGATACAACAATGACATGTGAGCTACTACTAAAGGGGGCACCAGGACATTCATAATCTCTCCCGTCTCGCTAATGCACGACAGCAAAGCCAAATTCATAGCAACTATGGTAAATTCGATGACGAACAGTACATTTGACAATGGCCGACTATCAAGATGAAAGATGACGGTAGCGACATGACATGCGTTATGAGCATGGAATGCGCTAGATAGGGGTCTTAACTCGGTTTTGGATATATTCTCAACATATCAGTTGCAGTACATCAATCTCTGATTCACCATTACGCAGTCCTTGTCAGCCGTCTATAGAAAAAAGAAATATGTCCCATACAAGAGATCATCTTTTATAGTATATTCAATGGCTTGAAATGCCATTCGAGACCCCGGGGGTTTCTTGGACAGTGAATAAGTGAGTCAGTAACGAGCCACTGAAGCAATACCTGTCCAATAGAACACTAGTTAGAAGGAAAGAATAGTGAATCATCATTAACGCAGAGACAAGACTTCGAACCTCCGATCCCCTGAAGAATATATATATAGTCTCCCCATTTGCTTCTCACAGGCACACAAGCAGAAATTCAAAACTCATATTCGAAATAGAAAGGATGAAGGTACGAGAAAATAACTCCAAGTCCACATCATGAATCAGCTTTCATAAAACCGGAAAATATAACGGGGAATATTGTTACGGATGCGTATTTTATCTGAATTCCATGTGGTTGGAAATATGATGGCAATAACAAGTGACAATAAAAAGATATGGGATGATGGTATATATGTATATGTACATATTTGGGACGAGAACCGGCTCTGGATATTAAAGTTTTTGAGATGAAAATATACACGGCTAGGAGGTCTGTTAATCCGTCATGGGGGCCGTACAGGTTATACTGTGTTTTAACTCGGCAGCATTGGTCTGAAGGTGTCATTTTTCCAAGTATGTAATGATTTTACCAAACCGGGAAGAAAGCCTCTTTATATACACCTACCTTTTCCCCAAAAGCGAATGCAGAGTGAATGCAGCAGTTAACCGCAAGAGTTGAATCAGACAAAGAGTCGTCTGATTTCGTTGTGAACTTCATATCATTCACTTCACATCAAACCCGCCATGAAATCAGACCCGACGCTTCCATCTTAATGAATTGAATTGACTTGAATTGGATTTAACAATAGGGAAACAGCCTTCCCGGCTTGCTTAAGCGAGAATGTAATATCTCTATCTTTAAAAAGATCCTTCGTAATAACTCTACATTCAGCAAATGTTGCGAATAATATATACCAGAGCACCGTAGGGCGAAGCGAGATCAGAGAAGTGATGTGATACCCTTGAATCTCGTTAGTTGGTATGACCTTCGAATAATAACTGTTCGGATGCTAAGATCCGTATTAAAGAAAATAAAGTCCAAATTGAAGCAAGCAAGCTATCGCTGTCGAAGATTCTGGGAGACGCTCATTATCATTGTCGTTGATTCCATATTAATATCTTTATTTCCCACCCTCTGTTAACAGCAGTACTACATATTTAGAATGATATATCTCAACCATATCTCGCTTCACGAGGTTTCAATTGGATCTGAAGCAGGAATATGACTGGAGACGAGCATGTGCCTCAATCGCTTTGCTTCCTCATCGTTCACATTTTGGGAATCTTCTTGAGATGGTTCTTTTTATATTTCCCATCATCGATAATTGCTTATGAGTGGTGAATGATATACTTAATACCTTACCTTACCAGGATAACCAAATTTCCCGTATATACATAAGGTCTCCAAATGCGGGGCCAGAACTCAGAATAGAATGTCACGGTAGCAGAATGCAGCTCAGTCCAATCTTTATCATCCCATGATTTTAATCTCTACTGAAGCTACGATTCACTTGCAAGCATAGCATCATTTGCAGATAGAAGATAGTGAATTCTTTCCAGCGAAAATATACAAGCGAGCCATACCCGAGGTGTTTTGTACGGATATAAATATCCTCGCTATTTGTAGAGTTGAGCTCTGCAAGCGAATGTATACACAAATACGCAGAGCTGTTTATGCTCAATTTGAAGTATCATATGAATATGGCTCGGTGACTTAAGTTCTACCATAATTCCCTCCGGTGGGTAGAGTTGAGGGATGTAATGTAATTGCCATCATGACGAATGGTATTTCCTGTTGTCTTTTTACTTTAATAATATAACTTATGCTGTCGTTCCCCCCATCATATTGCTAACTGAATTTTTCACAGACACTGTGATCTAAATTAAGCAAGTTAACGCAGTGTCTGAGCCTAGAAGTACCGAGTAGAGTAGTGAAAGTTCCAGTATCATCACCCACTACCCAGCAGACCTTCAACACCACACATATGATCATATTTGCAAAGTGTCCCGGATATGAATTGATGCTTTTGGATGATGTTCTTACTTGGCTTTTTATATATCACGGTTTGGGGTGCACGGTTTAGTTTATGATGTTGTGGTCGAGGATTGATGGTAAGGGATACTGTAGATGGAATGAAGCTTGATGGAGAGAGGTAGGTAAGTACATGCGAAGTGAATTGTAGAGAATGAGGAATGCATGGTATGATTTGATTCGCCTCAATAAGCCACGTTTCCTTTTCTCTCTCATCGGAACATTGCGTCTACGAATCGCGAGTCTCGAATCTTGAAGAGCAGCCTCACGAACATGATTCACACATCTTCTTTTCACTCCCGTAACCCACCGCTCCTTTGAGCCCCCCCCACCATCACAACCCTCTTCACCTATTCCCCATAACACCCCAACAATCTCAAAGTATAAAAACACCAATTCCCTTCCCTCTTCATTTTCCTTTCAACATCGCCAGCATCCTTGGATCATCCGTAATATATGGAAAAGTAAGGAAATCTAGTGCTGAAAATACTATTCCTACATTCTCGAACTCGCTTCTCAAGATCAGAAAGTAGGGAGCTGGTAGTTACTACTCAAAATTTCAAACTTTTGGGGAAAAAAAAGGTGATAAAAGATAGCGATGATTAAAAGTTGAAAATGATAGCAACGATTTTGCAGACTGGATGAGAATTTAAGGAAAATAATCGGCAGCAGTTGAATATATAAAGAACGGTGTGGATACGGAGGGAAGATGCTTCAACTCATTGTAAGTAGATGTCAGGTTTTATTACCATAGGAAGAAAGAAGGAGATACTAGAAATAAGTCATTGATTTTTGAGAGTGTAGGATAAGTTTAGTTGAAGAATGGGTTGTATGAGGATGTATTCGTGTGTGGAGAGGTTTTTATATTACTCTTAATCCCGCCCACCTCATTCTACGGGTTGTCGTAACTACTAATGTGAGGGATGATGGCGTCTCGGATCATCTTGGGGTAACCGACTAGATCGAGGTATCCACCCCATCTACCGATAGTGAATCCAACCTCCCACCTCCTCTTTCCTCCCCTTCCCTCAGCAAGCAAGCCCGCCCCTACCAGTACCGCAAAACCCCACTCTAACTCTCAAGCCATTCTTCACCACTCCTCCCCGAATACACAAACAGAAATCTATCTATAAAAACAGCAAACAACAACTTCCCCAAAACCAGAACATCACACACAAGCTCGCTCTTGTCATCTTTATCATAAGGGGTGGCAAAGATGGGGGCGCCACCTCGTTCAAATCCGAGAGAAAAAGCAAGTATTGCAGTTGAAGATGAGATGGGAGATTTGATTTGGAATCCGTTTCTGACTTCGAACACGGTTGTTGGTATTTTGGCAGTGAATGTTGTGTTGTTTTGACGGCGAAGATGAAGATGAGGAAATCAACAGCAATACTTCCCCCCACACCATAAATAGGCAGCAACAAAATCCCACAATCAGCACTAAGAACCCCCACCCCTTCCCCCCATCATTCCATCCGTATTTCCGAACCCAATTCTCGCTCCGAGTTCCCGGTTAATGAATGTTCCGGGAACAAAAGTGAAAGAAGATGTGATTAGTTATTGTTAATGCCATCGTTACCAGTATGCAGTATGAAGAATTAAGGGGTGGATAGTCCTAGTATCTAATGGAATATTGAGCAACGATTTCATGTACAATAGCAGTGCGAATAAATACAACTATCGTATTATATACCATATGAGAAAACTGGCTATTGAGTGAAGACTCTAATTCTATTTCTAACTCTTTTCCCGACACAACAAGCCAAACTAACGCCCGTTTGATAGATAGCGCCAGATATTCCCGATCATAATAAACAAAGCAAAATACAAGAAAAGTCCCTTATCCCCCAGAACCTCTATATTGATACATGAACCCCTTTCATCAAACCTCCACCTCCTCACTGTCAATTCATAACATTCATCTCCACATCACTCGTCACTGCACTCCCCTTCATCATCTCCATTCCCTGATTCCTACTCCTAAATCTGAAATTCGCCTCATCCCACGCCTGTCCAAACACTCGTCCCGGATGCAAGAAGGTCAATGCCCCCGTAGCAAGAACAATCATGACACCTTCTAAGATCATAAACTCCGCCTCATGACTCACAAATAGCGCGCCGTTGAACCCCCCAGACAGTTCAATACATCTGTAAAGCGAACGGATGAAAATCGTAACGATGGCTAGACAGAGTCCGCCTAAGAACGCCTTGAAATGTGTCGAGTTTATCAGGTCGAGGTAGCGGGGATTCCATTGACCTCGTGCGTTGCGTACGCGCCATGCGAATTCGGCGCATAGAACGACGAAGAGGATGATGGAGACGACTTGGAAGGCAAGACCCGCCAGCATAATGTTTTTACCTAGGTTGGCGGTATTCTGCTTGTTGGTGCTAGCGGCAATGCCACCACCGAGGGCTTGCAGGACAAGGGAGATGAGATCACAAGTACAAAAGACCCACGTATAGGTAGCGGGCTTGAAGCGTGAGATTTCGGCGCCGTATAGGATGACAATGCGGGATAGACAAAGGTACACGGCTGCAGTGAGGAGAGCAGGCGCAATGGTCAGACAAACGAGATACATGAGGAAGTCGTTATTGTCAAAGGGGCTGCTGTGGAGCATGATCCGACCAGCGTAACCGATGATCTCCAAGAGCTGTTGGAAAGCAATATTAGTTTCAAGGGAGGTATGGAAATAGGAAGGACAAGAAGGGAATGTACAACATACCAATCCAAGTATCATTGCTGCCATGTAGCCCCATGTTTTGTGTTTTATTCCAAAGAAAAGTTGCCCGATGAGGAAGATGCCAAAAATCACGGCGTAAATCGTATTTCCAGCTAGACTAGGTATGTATAGAAAACTTGCCAAGGACAAGTCGCAGGTCTCAAGTGTGCAGAGGTTCGGGTTCAATAGAAGAGTCATATTCCCCGTTCCAGTCCCATTATTGAACTTGTGCGTGAGGTTCGTCATGTCGAAGTGGAAGGGAGTAACCGGTGATGAAGTATATGGATAGTGAGATGAATTATAAAAAGCTAAAAGAAAAAGTAGAAAACCAGAGAAGGAAAGGCAGAGATGGTTGTGGTGATGTGTATTGCCATTTCTTACAAAGAGAGAATCCCATCTCTCATATACAATTTCTCAAAATCTTCAACTAGGCAGTGCATATCCCAAACTCGTGCTGATATTGTAAGGAGTACGTGTATTGGGAACGGTACGGGGACAGATTTTGCTCCGTGACTGTCGTAATCACGATTGAACCAATCGGTATTTGAAGCGTGATTACTTAGACTTTTGTCATCAATTTCCACAATTTTAATTGGCTACATCGTTAACAGTGAAATATCTGCAGACTAAAATAAGCCTAGCGGCTGAATATAGTTGGCGCCTTGAGATTCGTCGATAGATTCTGACCCCAAGGAGGATTGGCCTGACGTGTATCATAGATACGGCCGTTAAAATTACGTCCGTTGTAAATATAACACTTAGCACAGAAGAGGCGGAGTCAAATCCAGTGAAGATAAATCTCACATAAGATATCAGGGCTGAAGGTAGACAGACGAATGAGAGACGAGGAGCTATTTTGTAAGGTGTATTGTAAATGGGTATCTTCGAGCTTAAGCAAATCAACCCTAAACAAAAGTTTATTTGGATCAAATCCTCATAATACCAGACTTTGGGATGTGCTTATTTTGACGTACATTTTGAAATAGGTAAGCTAGTACCGAACGCTCGGGAGATTAGAAAATGGAGTTTTACCAAGACCTGACCAAAAATCTTCCTCTGTGTCAATCAAGATAGCGCTTGATCAAATTTCATATATAAAAATCTCGTTGTATGGAGGTAAACATCTAGAATCCGATTCAAATGTTCCGTTTGCAACTTGCTGACAGGGGGTTTTCTTGGCCGAACTAATTATTCATCTCGAAGAACTTTGTCATACGAATCCATGAATAATTTGAACCTTTACCAAGTCACACAACTTTGTGTGAGAATATGCTGAATCTAATGCACAAGCTCAAAGTACCCTCAAAACTTGTTGTAACAAATGGAACTTTGCAGTTTGTGGCTGAATATCTCGAACTGATGAATACATGGAAGTTCCAAAAGTTTGGTGATCAAACCACCAAACGAACATTCGAGTATCACCTCGAGATTATGGAGTTCCCAATTATGATAACTTTCGAAAGTATTATCGTTGCATCGTTGCGGGGTTTGTGTCACCCTTCAGAACATGCAGAATCACGAGGAAGGTTCAACAACATTTGATGATTCGGACGAAAAAGAATCGAGAATTAGGAAGGATTTTCGAGAATGGCATTCGCTTGCTGAGAATCAATCAATTGCAACAGTTGTTTACTCGATAGAGGTCTGACAACAGCTCAAGCTGAGCACAGAACTATATCAAATCCCTTCGTTCGGGATTCCTCGAACATGAAGGCTTTTCGAACCTTTATATCTGGATGAACAACATGACCGTTGTAAGGGGGCATAAATACAACTGTTTACTAACAGCAGTGTTAGTTATTAGAAAAGAGAAGATACCACCTGATGAAGCATCTTTCCAGGGAATATCGACTCAAGAATTGGAATCGTTATGAAGTTTATATCAATTAATCCAATGGGATTATTAACATTGATTAAATCGTTCCAAGATGATTCCGTAACTGTCAGCTCCAACATTGACTTCATAGTCAGCTGCTGTATCACCTCTCTATTCCAAGACACCTGCATGTTGCCTCTAAAAGTTGATGCGGTCGAACCTCTCGAGGAATTTATGCATATTGAAAAGTATGTTCCGTTCCATCATTTTGACCTTTTTCAGTTTCTCCTACAGGAGAATAGATTGATTCATTTACCTAAACCATCAAACCGCATGTACGAAAGTAGGACAAAGGGAACAGTGCAAATTGAGATTAAATTGTTGCATTGAAGGGAACCAAACAAAATTAAGAGATTTGAAAATGTTGGATGATATCAATCTATTGACGTTGTACTTGATTAACTCTTTGACATTTTTTGAGGAGAGAGAATCAGATGGATGACTTTTGTACTGATATCTCATATTTTCACCGCCAATGTAGAATGCCACCTATCATGTGAAGAAATTGAATTACCTAATTACATAGTAACCAAAAAAGGTAAAGTGGCCGATTTCGCAAAAAATTTGTGCAAAGTTGCCTCAATCAATTTTAACCAATTAAAATAAAGAAATTTGTGGATGACATAACTTTAAGTTAACAATCCATGAAACCCCACACTTGCGGATGCCTCCCTATACCGGTAACTGAAGTGTACTGTAAAAATTTCGGAGTCATACCTTATTATTTTTTTTTTTCAAACAAGCATAAAATACTTACGTATAAAAATTCCTTTTCCTTTTTTTCCCTTTCTTTTCCTTTTCAATACAAAAACAACACATCAACTCTCCCACTCTTCAAGAAGAAAAGAATAACAATAACATCGATTTAATACATCTTGAACATTTCAAGAGATTTAGTACGGTAATTGAAGTCCTGCAAATCTCAAAAAATTGTTCAATTTGATTCTATCACGTAATTATTATTCTTCCTTCTTATCTACAAACAAATTCATCAAGGTTTCTACCACAAATCCAATACTTTCTAAGCCCATCAATACTTCTATACATCAATTTACAAGTCGATCAATCAATCAATCAATCCCTACAAATCTATTCAAAATGTGTCCCTCCTGCGAACCTGAAGCAGCTACCAATGGCAGCAATGGCCATACCAACGGAACTTCAAATGGAGCTTCCAATGGAACCAATGGAACGAACGGATGTGCGCAATTCCTATATCTCCCTCCTTTGTCACTGTGACTAACATGAATTCGCAGCTCATCCAGGATTTACAGCTATTCAGACCAAGAATAACCCTCATCCAGTTCAACGATCGAATCCATACCAGCCAGTCGGAGATTTCCTCAGCAACATCTCGAGCTTCAAGATTATCGAAAGTACTTTGAGAGAAGGTGAACAATTCGCCAATGCTTTCTTTGATACCGAGAAGAAGATTGAGATTGCTAAGGCTTTGGATGATTTTGGAGTTGATTATGTGAGTCATATTTTGGAAGGGAATTCAAGTTCTTTGGAAGGAATATGCTAATGGGGACTTTATAGATTGAATTGACTTCACCAGCAGCTTCTGAGCAATCAAGAGCTGATTGTGAAGCTATTTGCAAGTTAGGATTGAAGGCCAAGGTTAGTTTCTTCTACTTATTCAATTGAATCAATTCTAACATTTATAGATTCTCACTCATATCAGATGTCATATGGATGATGCAAGAATTGCAGTACAAACTGGTGTGGATGGAGTGTAAGATTTTCTCACTTGGAGATATGAGAAATATTTTTTTCTAACATGTTTCAGCGATGTCGTTATTGGCACCTCATCTTATCTTATGGAACATTCCCACGGCAAGGATATGACATACATCAAGAACACGGCAATTGAAGTCATTGAATATGTCAAGTCTCATAACATTGAAATTCGTTTCTCCAGCGAAGATTCTTTCCGATCAAACCTTGTCGACCTTCTTTCGATTTACTCCACCGTCGACAAGATTGGTGTTAACCGTGTCGGTATCGCAGATACTGTTGGATGTGCTTCCCCAAGACAAGTTTACGATTTAATCCGAACTCTTCGTGGTGTTGTCAGCTGTGATATTGAAACACATTTCCACAATGATACTGGTTGCGCAATCGCAAATGCATACTGTGCACTCGAGGCTGGTGCCACTCACATCGATACCTCTGTTTTGGGTATCGGTGAGAGAAACGGTATTACTCCTCTTGGTGGATTGATGGCTCGTATGATTGTCGCAGATCGCGAATATGTCATGGGCAAGTACAAGCTCCACAAGCTCAAGGATATCGAAGATTTGGTAGCACAAGCTGTCGAAGTTAACATTCCTTTGTAAGTTCACCCAGTCAAACTTCTAGGATCTCCCACTAATTTTCATAGCAACAACTACATCACTGGTTTCTGTGCCTTCACCCACAAGGCCGGTATTCACGCCAAGGCTATCCTCAACAACCCATCCACCTACGAAATCATCAACCCAGCCGATTTCGGAATGACTCGTTACGTACATTTCGCATCTCGTCTTACTGGTTGGAACGCAATCAAGTCTCGCGCAAACCAATTGAACATCCAAATGACGGATGAGCAATACAAGGAATGCACGCAAAAGATTAAGGCTCTTGCGGATATTCGATCGATTGCAGTGGATGATGCGGATTCGATTATTCGCGCTTTCCATAGGGGAATGAAGACCGGAAAGCAGATCGAATTATTACCTAACATGACGGAAGAGGAGAAGCTTTTGTTCGCACAGAAGGAAGCCGAACTCTCTGGTCCTGAAAAGAGAGCTCTTGATGAGGTGGTTGAGTCACAAGCCAAGAAGGCCAGAAATGGAAATGGCGTTGCTGCATAAATGTAGAGCGAAATCAAAAGTTGAAGTGAAAAGTGGCTTTATATCATTGCTATTTTGTCTGCTTTTTTTGCGGCTTGGTTTGGGTGAAAATATCAAGTGGCGGTAGTTGGAAATGTTAGAGCTCATTAAAAGCTTTCAATTATATGATGATGATGATGATTAGCTAGCTACTTTAGTCAAATAAAACCTAGGTACCTACTTGGTCCAATATGAAGAAAACAAATAAATTATGGGCATGTGAAACTTATGTGATATGAATTGGAATGAATTAGATGGTGAAGTTAGTTGTTGTTGGTTGTGGGTTGGGGGGGAAAGGAGTAGATGAGTAGATGAGTAGGTGAGATGAGAGGTGAGTTGTGGTAAGAGGTGGTGAGAAGTAAAGTATGTGATAGTATAGTAAAGGTTGATGGTAGAAATTATGGTAGGTAGAAGTTATGGTTGTGTTGCGTATGGGAGCTATGGGTTGCTTATGGGAGAAATGGATGTGGGCCTAGGTAGTATGTAGATACTAGTACCTAGGTGTGTAGGTAGGAAGGAAGGAGACTTGGGGTTTGGTAATATAATCAATCAGTTATATGGTATTTCCCGTCATTTGCATGGCATTTGCATGGCAATACATATTAAACATTATCATCATCATTTCAAAGCAATCACATTTTTGAACAAATTACGTGGTTCTTTGATATATATGTACTCATTATTGAATACCAATCATCATCAACCACCAGTCGCTTCAAATATCATTTACAACCCCCCCAGGCCCTCGCTCTTGCAAACACGCTATTCCACCCTACAGAGGCATCACCCTCTTTGGTATCTATAATAACCCCCCCATCCTCTCCTTGGTCCTCCTTAGATATGCAGGCTGGACTGATATATAAGAACTATGAAGGTTTGTTGTGTTGTGGTATACCAACCACCCAATGCAGCCAGTCCCTTTCCCGTAAAAACGCCTAGTTAGTAAATCCTCATCTACCGTAAAGTATGCTAATCAGTACCAACGAATCCTAACAAACCTTAACCTGCCATATCACCCCACCTCATTCAAGTAATTTATCCACCCCTCTTAGCTCTCTTCGCGTCTTCGATTCTCCTCTTCAGTACTTCATTACCCCTCAATAGCTCTTCCAACCAATCAGCAGACGTAGTCAGGAATGCACTTCTACTGAGTCCACCCGTCTTCAACCCTGGAACTAACTCTCCTAAATCATCAAAACCGTCTTTGATTAACGACCTTCGTTTTTGTTCGCTCTTGATATGGTTTTCTCTCTTCTGGTCCTCTGTCAAATTTTCCCTCGCGGCCTTTTGTGCCTGTGCTGCCGATGTGGATTTTCGTCTTTTAGGAGGGCTGTCAGTTTCGCTATGTTCAGAGTGTTGTAGGATGCTGTTCATGCTTGCCGCGGAACCAATCACAGATTTACGTTTCCTTCGACTCTCGCCTTTGGGTATTGATTGTGAAATTGTCTCATCATCTTCATTTGACGTTTCTGCCGAGAATTTACTTTTCCGCCGCCGTAATTGTGGCGAAGGTATATTTCTTGATACCGTCGGACTTGGAGGTCGTGTGGTCCCAGCGCTGGAATTTGTATATGAAATCGGAATTAGACCCGCTCCCAGAGTTTGCAATTTTGCTGCTTCTGCTTCCCTAATCTTTGTTGCATCTGCGCTTGGAGGGGGGACAAATCCTTGAGGTGATCCAAATCCAACGTCGGATCCCCATTGTATGTCGACTTGATGAGGTACAGGTTTCGGTCGCATTGGACGTTCTGCGCCAGTATGCGGTGATCCGAAAAACATGCTCGTGAGCAAAGGTTCGTGCATGAAATTAATATCTTGCTGTGCGGATGTTGATGGAGGATGATACGATATTGATTGTGGTCGACCATGATTAATTGTCATATTATTTGTGTGAGGCGTAAACCCATGATTCCCAAACAACCCGTCATGTCCCATACTATATGATCTCCCATTCGACCCATTTTGTAGCGCTTCAGCTGCTGCCAAAACCTCGGGAGAGGTTGTTGAAGATGCCGGGGTTGGCGGGGTTGGTATATGTGAATTCGAAGTGAAATCTGCAAAAGACATTCGAGATAATTCAGTAGAAGGACCACTATGTAGAGCTTGTTGACCAAACGATACAGATGAGCCTAGGAATTCGGGGGGTAGTTCTGAATCGTCCCATGGAGCCAGATCCGCTCCATCTGGGAAGTTGAAGTTGGAGAAATTATCGGCAGCATTATCAAAGAAATTATTAAGTGAAGATTGTTCGGAATCGTTGAGGATACTAGGTCCTGGTGGCGGCGGTGCTGTAGGAGATGGGAATGGATAGGTAGAATTGGTATCGAAGTTATCTTGATCATAAGATTAATTTATTGAGTATTTAAAGTATTAGGGTAGAAGTAATACCTAAGGGGACAAGATATACTTACAACCAAAAGGCATGTCTAAGTTGTTGTTCGGCAACTTGGACGAACCCATCCTGGGACCATAAGCTGCCATAAACTGCGAGCATCAGAAGAATAAATAGGCCCGATTTGAAAGGTTTGGTGGTAGATAGATATTTGAACAAGCGATATTGAACACTATAGCATTATACTGGAAAAGTTTGGGTCGGTATTAAGGTAGAAGGTAAATTATATCTTGTGATTGGTGATATTGGTGATGGGTGAAGAAGTTATTTTTGTACAACTTTGAATAGAGAATTTGTAAATAAAGAAAGTTACTCCTCATTTTGCGATAAGATTGGGTCGGTAGGGAAATGGACCGGGGTCAGGTATTCATTTATTCATTCATTGGGCCTTCCAATAATATTCGATATAAGCAAGAGCAAGAGCAAGAGTACAAGAGAAAAGAGAGAAGAGAGAAGAGAGGGAGAAGGAGCAAGTTATTTGTAGAGTGAAGAAGATGAATGTATATGTAATTATTTCTTTTTAAAAGTAAGAAGTTGTAGTTAGGTAGTAGTAGTAGTAGTAGTAGTAGTAGTAGTAGTAGTAGTAGTAGGTAGATACTAGGGTGGGTATTCAGCTAGAAAATGAAGTAGAGTTAAGTAAGTGTAAGGTAGGGAAGAAATCGGTGTAAGGCAGGTAGATAGATGTGGGGTTATCGTAAGTTCTGTAATTCTAGAACAATAGACCAATTGAATCAATATATTATTATATCGAGGGATTTTAACTTTATTGCCTAGAGAGAGAGATAGATAGATGGGGAGAGGGAGAGAGAGAGCATTGATGAAGAAATATAAAACAAATTCAAATTCAAAGGTATAATTAATTCTTATTAGTTTGTAGAAATAAAGTCAAGTTCCTTTATCAAAATACTAGTAGTAGGTAGAGTAGGTAGAGTAGGTAGAGTAGGTAGGATAGATAGGGTGGGTTGTACTAGAGTGAGTTGAGGTGTATTCAACATTTCCTTTAGTTGGATAATTCATGAATTGATGGGTTAATGGATGGATGGATGGATGGATAGATAGATGGAT
>JWJA01004593.1:0-25031 GCA_000812885.1 Lanzia echinophila
CTCACACTCTTCCTTTTCCTCCCCCTCGGCCCCCTGTACGATACCTTCGGTCCACTTCCCCTCCTCATTCCCGGAACCATCATCTATATCACATCACTCTTCCTTCTCGGCCACTGCAGTCAAAAATGTGGGAGAGGAAACCTTTAGAATCTGCCAAGAGGTTGTTGATGAAGTTATCCAAGTGACTACCGATGAAACCTGCGCAGCTATTAAAGATGTTTTCGAGGACACCCGATCTATAGTTGAACCAGCTGGAGCTCTTGCTCTAGCAGGTTTAAAGAAATACGTTGCTGCCAACCCATCTGCCAACACTTCTCGCCAGCTTGTAGCCATCGCATCGGGCGCAAACATGAACTTCGACCGGTTACGATTTGTCGCTGAACGTGCCGCTCTCGGAGAACGAAAAGAAGCACTTCTCAGTGTTAGCATCCCTGAACGTCCTGGCGCATTTTCTGAACTCATTAAAGCAGTAATGCCACATGCTGTCACCGAGTTCTCCTATCGATACGCCACAGATGCCATCGCCAACGTTCTCATCGGTATCTCACTCACATCACCCGCCAGTCAAAGAGAAGAGGAACTCAACTCCCTTCTCGCGCGCATCACTTCCAGTGGTATGAGACCGGTTGATCTTTCTGGAGATGAGCTTGCCAAGTCACATATTCGATACCTTGTAGGCGGACGTTCCGGGGTACCAAATGAACGTCTTTATATGTTCAATTTCCCTGAAAGACCAGGAGCACTTGAAAAATTCCTAGCCACGCTAAGACCACGATATAACATCAGCCTTTTCCAGTATCGGAATGCGGGAAGTGACATTGGAAAAGTGTTGACGGGTATTGTGTGTACTGATGATGAGGTTAAGGATCTAGAGCGCTTTTTGCAGGAGATTGGATACCCTTGGACGGATTGTACAGATTCGGAAGTTTTCAAAACTTTCTTGAGATCTTAATTTAAGATTGTTTTAGATGATATGATGAGCAATGAGGGGTGATGGGATATTTGCTTTCTATGAGAGTATAGGATACTCTAGTTTAGCTGGGCGTTTTATATGGTCAATCTAGAGAAAATAGGTTTTAGAGATGATATCCATGCTTTAATGTTGAAAATGTATGTAACATACTATGAAATGGCATTTATTTATTTACTTATTTCAAAGCTACAACATCGATAATGATAGGCGTGAAAGCTCGCCGGGAATTGAAGGCTCACCGGGGATTCCTATTAATATGATTTGATTGGCTAACTGCTATTATCCCTACCTCGGATATATCAAGCACGAAATGCCGAACCTCACTAAATTTTAAGATAATATCAGAACGCCTGAGTTATACAGGGCGACAAAGATAGTATCGTACCACCCCACCGAAACACGATTACAGAAAACAATACTCTCATCGCCCATTAGCAAACATGATACCCTCAACGATGTTTCTACGCACAGCCCGCACAATCTTTCAGACCCGCGCGCTGACTCAAACTTCCCAATCTTTTGTACCCACCGCAACGAGATGTTTCTCTCAACAAGCGATTCGCAGGCCGACAATTCTGTCCATGGTGCAGGGAAAGCAGGGCAAGGGGATGGGAATCGAGCTGGCACAGGGACAAGTTAGGGGAATGAAGGTTAGGAGTTCGGTTAAGAAGATGTGTGAGGGTTGTAAGGTATGTTTTATTTCCTCATGACGACGTTGGAAAACTGTATTTTGGGAGTTTCAGCCAAACTGGTGGTACTGGACTTGAGATGGTATTGGATTGATTGGTATTGAAGACGAGACTAATTGTTCATGGATTTATAGAGCGTAAGGAGGAAGGGCGGAAAGTCAGGGAAGGGACATGTTTATATAATTTGCAAGTTGAACCCGAAACATAAGCAGAGGCAGGGAAAATAGATGGTTAGAAGGGCTATGATTGGGTTGAGGGATACAAAATGGTATGGATGGTGTTGCCATTAGTAGATGGTTGGCGACAAAACCCAGGTCTACGAGCTGGGAAGATCGAGTGTATGATATGGTGTCTTGGGGCAAGACATTACATTCAGGAATGGCGTTGCGGGAATGCTGGACAGGGCTTTAATGGAGCTTTGTATACACATACACGAGGGTGTGGCTTTCGAAATAGAGCATGCGATGATGGTATTTACGCAAAATTATCACCTCTGCCAAACAAAGTAGGCGGCATCTCACCTGTTTTCGAAATGCAGAGCAAAACAAACTTTTCCCGCGCTTCTTGAACTCCATTGCGAAAACCCCATCCCATATTATCCCATATCTACAACCCCTCTCGTCATGCAACCCACATACGCCTCGCTCTCGCCTCATAGCCCAGTAATATACCTCTCCATCCCTTCCCACTGCGTTTTCCCCGTTCCAATCAAATACCGTATCTGCGTCTACCGCATCTTCATTAGTCCCCTAACCCCCAAAAGCCAAAAGAAAAGAAACCACCCCCAATCTAAACTCACCAAATCCCTCACCCCTCTATTTCTCTCAAAATCCTCCCTCACAAACTTCTTCGTCTCCTCTCTTGAAGCACAATCCGGTATGCGTTTACAGTCGCGCAAAATGCGTCTATAAAGCGCTAAAGCTTTATTTCTTTGCAAAAACTATTATTTATTGCGCCACTAATTAGCTTCTAGAGTTGTCGTTCGTCGTTCGGGAAGAACGCGGGAGGGATTCCAAAAAGGAAAACGTACGTGATCGAGAGAAAGCGTAGGACCGAGTTTACTCCCTGGGCGAGGAGGCCGCGCAGATGATACGTAGGTTCGCGATCGCCATGGAATTCGAGGGGGGATAGGGATGGGATTGCGCATTGCGCGGGGTGGATGCTTGCTTTTGTGATGTGATGCAATGCAATGCGGTGCAATGATTGCAATGGGACTATGGGTTTTTGTTGCACATCTCAAGTTTGACAGACTATGACTTAAATAACCTAGTGGATAAATTTGAATTTCGATAATTATCCGGCGCTTTTTTGAATACAAAGAGAAAAGTGTAACAATTCTGATGAAGAAGGAAGCAAGCGGGATGCCGAAGCGGGGCGGGGCGGATGTGGGGTAAGTGTAACCTTTAAGAGCGCGGGATTCATTCACAATATGATTGTTGAGAGGAATGAACAATGTTTGCGAGTAAACTAGTTTCCCTGCTACTTTAGACGATAAAATTACAGTATGACAGTTTTAATTGATCTCCGGTTCACTGTTTCTAGTTATTTTCACTGAAATAAGTTTTTGTCACCCACAACATAAGAAACATGGATTCCATCACCATTGCAAACGCGAAATCCCTCGCAGACTTCGAGCGCGATTACATGCCTCCCAAGTATATACTCTCCAGCCCTCAATCCATCCACTTCACTGCATTTTTCTAAATCCCAGCAGATCAGCCTACCAAATCTTCACATCCTCCAGCACACCCTGTAAAGTAACGCTACACACGCCCACCACGCTCTCAGCGGGAGAACTCGCCGTCCTGCAATCCCTCATTGAGAAAACTTCAGGTCAGCACTATAAAGCTAGTGTTCTGGGCTGGAATTCCAGGAGGAAGAAGAATGAGATGCGGCTTGCGGATCTGAAGTATTTAGTTGTGAGGTCTCAGGATGAGGAGGTGGAGAAAAATTGCGACACGGAGAAGGGAATTTTGGGGTTTGCGAGTTTTATGCCCACGGATGAAGATGGGATATGTGTGATTTATGTTTATGAGATTCATTTAGAAGAGGAGCTACGTGGGTTCGTCTCTCTTGGACTTTTTTTTCATCCTTTCCTTGATTCCCCCTTCCCTATCGCTGTATCTCTGCAGGCCTCCCCTCCCCAACCGGCAAACTAACCCCAAGGAACAGAACAGGCCTCGCTCAAAATCTAATGTCGATAATTGAGAGCGTAGCAAAGAAGATAGAAGGAGTAGAGAAAATAATGCTCACGTGTTTTACGGCGAACGAGGGTGCGTTCAAGTTTTATCGGAAGTTGGGTTATGAGAAGGATGAATCTAGTCCGGAGCCGAGGGTTATGAGAGGTGGGAGGAGGGTGGAGTGTGATTATGTTATTTTGAGTAAAGGAGTTTAAGAGACAGGGTGAGAACGGAGGTGCTTGGGATCTGGTGGGGTTTGGAGTTTGGAGTTGAGGTTAAAAGGCACACGTGGAATAAAAAGAGAAATGGCTGATAGATTGGTGTAACTATATGATTGCCGAATCAATTTACGCTTGAAAAGAAAACTTCAACTATTAAAACTTTTTTCCTTGAACCGACCACCCACATGAAAAGAATTTACCTTAAACCACGATCCAACGCTCACTATCCCTCCCATTCTACAAACCATACACAATCTCACTTCATCTCCTCCCCATAAAAATGTCCATACAAGTGACACATCTACCTCATCACCATATCCTCCGACCTCACATATCCCTGCTCTACTACCTCACCCCCGTTCCCATGACTTCTGTTCATGACTTCCTTCTCATGCTGCATAAGCGTGCAGCAGTGACAGCACCAACTAAAGAAACCATCCATAAGGACATCTCCCGGGATGCCATATTTCTCGCGAATAGCTTGACGTTGAAGAAACGTGAAGATAACTCCGAGGCCACAGCATTGTGCTCCTGCCCATAGTAAACACTGTAATCTAAATTAGCCTTGCCTTTTGCGATGCATGAGTGGGCGTAGAACATACGTCATCATTGACGGATTTATATTCAGCGAGAGTAGGATCCCTGAGTAGATGTTGGGTTTTGCCGTAGACGAAACATGGGATGAAAGTAGCCTTGAGACCTAGATGTGAAGAATTAGCTTGGATTTGTGGCCACGGTTGACAGAAAGGGTGAAATTACACGTCTCGAGCGGCGCAAAACAATCCCACATGTCATTTTTCCATGTTGATTGTGCGATTGCACCAGATGGTGAGTAGCCCGAAGTAGATTGTGCGACTGCGCCAGATGGCATATAGCCAGATGTAGATTGTTGGGGTGCAGCAACTGGTTGCTGCTGCTGGGAAAAAGGTTGTGATGTGGTAGGTTTCTCGGCCATTGTGATGATACTCAATTGATATACTAGTAGTTGAAGATATAGATTAAGGTGCTGGGAATATCGATATGGAAACCGAAATATGCTTGAGCTTCAGTTGTAAAGAAAGAATGTATACAATGATAATTGCAATGGCTATAAAGAGATGCAACGAATGTGTTTCTTTGTGTATACGGAAAACACCGCTCTTTTATTTGGAGCCTCGAACAAAAGCTGAAAATACAAGGGAAATGAAACTACTCAGCTGCAACGGCCTACTTTTGCCATGTCGAAAATCATGTGGTAATAAGGCTGATAACGTTGTCCCGGAATGGCATGAGAATGATACTTCATTTTATGCCTTGCCAACTTTACGAGCTGTGTACACACTTGACCCACGAATAGAAGCATAGAATATCTATTGCGACGATGCTTTCTTTTCCCGTGGTAAATTATGAGATTGCTTGTCTTGGAGCTGAGAATGTGGCGTCAGCCTTCTTTTCAATTGCCAATAGCTGGGTCGGAGCATATGGATTGGAAGTTGGTAAAATGCTTCTACCTAATATCATGACTGTTGTGATCCGTGATCCTACAGTAGATTGAATGTTCAAATTGTACTTGGAGAATAAATGAAATCCTAACCCAACAAACGTTTAAATTGTTAAGTTGTACTACGTATTTACTTGGTTGTGCATCGTCAATTCACGATAGATTCGCACCTGTTCATACGGTAGAACCACGCACGGCCCTTATGATATAGCACGTACCGGTTGTCAAATTGATGTAACAGTAATCTCAAATTTCAACCTTTAACAACTATTTTGAGTGGTCAAATTCAACAGGAAAATGCTATTGATGACATTGCCTGAGTATATATGCACCGTTCTAACCGCGATGAACCCATGATGCCAAGCAGCGATGGCCAGTGTTACGCTGTAGCCTCTCTTCCTGTCATTTCCTTTGACCAAATAAGTTCCAAAATAGACAATTTTGATTTTACATCCACCGAACACGAAATTTTCATTATAGGTATTCTCAGCTTTCATCATGCTAACAGTTGTGTCTAACGAGGCGGTAGTATCATTGTATCGATAGCTTACTACCTCACTCTTACTCTCAATGAGCATCAAGCATCGTTCCTTCGGCTCATCAGTTCATAATATAGTGGTACTGTCTTCGAAGCTGCAGGCTTAATTGGTGGTTCTTCTGGTAAATCCAGCATCTAGAGGCCAATGGCTGGATACAATGAAGTCTATACCAGTCTTACTGTAGGCTTGCAAGGCGAATACAAAATCCAGGCATGTTAGCATTGTGAGCAACTTCTAAATGCCTTGCTCGATTAAGTTCCAAACTTCGCGAGGAGTTTGCTGAAAAGTGTGATGGGCGAAATCGATGGAGATATCGTCGAGTACACTATGCGGATATGGCCTTCCAGTCCAACGGACTTACCGATGCATGCATATATGGCAAGATCCCGGCCGGCTTCATCAAATTGAGTGGATAAGTTTTTGATCGTAGGGTTTAGTACTTCGGATAATTCTGCATAGGTACACTCACGAAACCTATGGGGGGAGCGGCACGAACTTCGGCATCTGCTTTACAAGGCAATCATTTATTCTTCAAACGAGGTCGACTTCAAATCTAGTTGTGATCAGCATGGAGAAGAGAAGCAAGATTGTAGTAACGGATGTGGTTATTTCAATTGTTTTCCCGTGTTCCATTGTATGGTGCCAGTTCCCATGGTATAGTTGAAGAGCCTTCAACTTCTCCGTCTTCATATATTCTGTGGCCCGTTTCCAGCGCACCAGTATACAAAGATGGGGTGCAGGAAGAGCGAAATATTGAAAGCTATCCACACCCTAACAACACCGATTACATTTGTGGCCCCACCAATGACTTGGCATTGTCGGCAACCACAGCAGAGGTACGAGTCGATGCGACCATGATTTATGAAATCGAAAGCACGGCATCTTCGATTTCTCCACAAATCAAACACGGCAACACGGTGATAGGACAAGCCTGCTACAGACCTCAAATTCGGAAGCACGTCGACGAAAAGGAAGTTGGCCGTATTGTGGGTGGCGTGCGTGTGGAGTCAGAGGATTATGGATAGTCACTGGACATGATGACTGGGGTGGGCAACTTTCCCAAGGAACTGGAAAATTAACGATCGGGGATGATGATGAGCGAATCCGAATAGTGGGAGGTACGGATCTTGATCCTAGCAATGTCTTCACACAGTGGGCAAATGTGACTTTTAAGTGGGAGGAGGACCGTTGAGTAGGGTCCATTATGTGTACCTTGCCGCGCAGGGAACTATACGATTCAGCATGCATCTAGATGTCTTTAAGGTTTGAGCCAGTCCATCACTTCTTGTACGTACAATATATCACTTATTGTACGTACAATGTACCTGCCATTGGAGTAGCACAAGCACATGCACCTCACCCAACTTGACATATGGTCAACGAGACTAATGCACTCCATTGTTGAAGTTGACGTTTCGGTATCACGAAGTTTCAAAAAAAAAAAAAACTGGTACTGGTAAAAGATCACAACCGTTCTTGTGTTTATTTCCCACGGGATTTTTTCAATCACGAACAAACATGACCTCAGTATACATGTAGTAGTTCTGGCGCACATCCCACTTTTTCAGTCTGTCGGACTTATCACCGCTCTATACCGGGCATGGCGCATATAATAATCATTCCGCAAGCGGATGAACTGCGGGAGGGAAGTTTTTTTTTTTTTTTTTTTTGTAACCATACAAAGTGGAACTTTTAGGACGAATTGCGAGCCTACGATCGTGTCTGATAATACCCACTTTTCGGATCTTATCAGGCTCTTGACAAAGTAAAGTGAGGACCTGCGCAACAAGGAAGCTGTATGCGCTGTGTGTTGGGCAAGCCACTAGATGCCAACAACCGGCGCCTCGGGGCAGAAATTTTCCCTTCTGGGTCAAAAATACCCGTGAAGGCTTTCTTACCTGGGTTGTTGTTATAATATATATCTGTTGTGCGATAATTATATGTCCGTTTTGTTTCTTTTGTTGTACACCATTGTTTTGGAATTGGCTTAGATGGGCGGTCAGATATAGTACTGCATATACATTCACCCATTGATTGATTGTAATGTGAATATCGTCATTGCACAAGCCGGTAGTAGCCGGATTTTCCTTCGGGATTCCCTTGTTTGCACCCGCTTGCTTCATGTCTTTTCCTTGGAGATAACGGCGTGCCGCCTGTTGAACCTGGAATAAGTGGGATTGGGTAGATCGAGGGGAAGTATTAATCTAATTTTTCGACTTGAAAATAGAAAGCTTTTGTATACGTAGAGAAAATTCTCAAATATAAAACAGTAGTTTCAAATCTATGAGATTTCTCCTTTTTCTTCAGCCAGCTTCTTCCAATTTCGCAAAAATGCAGCATCAAAAACCAGACTTCTCTGTCTCGGTCTCTATGACACCAAGTTCGGAAAGTCATATGCCGTATAAGACGACAAATATGGTCTTTAGCTCGGAATATACAACGTCTGATCCAGAAAAAGGCAGAGCCACCACGCCATCCTGCGAACCATCCGCCGGACCAATCCCCATCAGTTCAGCCACCACGCGCGCCCCACCTTCTCACCCCTATCTCAAAATTCTCTCCTCTTTCACCCTCATTCTGTCCTCCTGGGGCTTCTACAACAGTACTGGCATATTACTCTCCCACCTCTCCGTCGTCATCTTTCCCAACACCCCCCTCTCCACTCTTTCCTGGCTGCCCGCTCTCAATCTCTGCCTCACACTCTTCCTTTTCCTCCCCCTCGGCCCCCTGTACGATACCTTCGGTCCACTTCCCCTCCTCATTCCCGGAACCATCATCTATATCACATCACTCTTCCTTCTCGGCCAATGCACGCTCTTCTACCAATTCATGCTCGTCTACGGCATCCTGAATGCCATCGGCATGGCGCTCATTTGTAGTGTTGCAAACGCCATGCTCAGTGTCTTTGATAATTCTGGATATAGAGGACTAGCTACTGGGGTTGCGCTGGTAGGGAATCCGGTTGGGGGAATCCTATTCACGTTTGTTTTTAAAGCGGTGCTGGAGAAATTGGAGTGGGCGAATGCGATGAGGGTTATGGGTGGAGTGGCGGGTTTTTTAGTTTTGATAGGGTTTGTGGCGTTTGTGCCGGATGGGGGGAAGAGTTTCCAGACGGAGACATCAAAGCGGGAGGCTGGGGGTATGGATGGGGTTGTGGATGTGGATGGGGTTGTGAAGGGGAAGCGGTGTGCTAATTGGAAGTTTTGGGAAAAGATTGAGGGGGATTGGAGCATGATGAAAGATAAACGATTTTTGTGGTGCACGGCCGGTCTTTCTTGTGGGTTTGCCTTCAAGGAGGGTAGAAGGGATCTCCTCTCTTCTCCTTGCCCTTTCTAACTGCTTACATTTGGTACTAACCATGGCCCAGTGAGCGAATTTGTTATCACGGGAACTATAAGCCTGCTTCCAACATATGCACTGGATCAGGGTTTTTCTACATCTGTTGCATTTGATGTTGTTGCTGTTTCTAATGCGTTGGTCTTCTCTCATTCCTTTTTTTACTTTCAGTCATAGCTATATCCATACTCGTGCCTATATCCCTACCTTATTACCCACTTTCCAACCACCCACCTCAAATTCCAAGAAAAACACTAACATTCCCAGCGGCAACATCGTCGGACGTCTTGTCTCCTCCATCATCACCGACCGTCTCGGTCCCTATAACACCGCTCTCCTTACCCTGACCACGCTATATCTCCTCCCAACATTCATCTTCTGGGTGCCCGTCTCACTAACCTCTTCTCCTGCAAACCTCCTCCTCTTCTGGATCTTTGCCGCCGTATCTGGAGCTGGCACTGGATCGGTTATGAGTTCGATGCCTGTTTGTGTAGCGAGACTTTGTGGATCGGAGGTTTTTGGTAGGTGGTGGGGCGTTAGTCAGGTGGGGGTTAGCATTGCGTGAGTTCGTTTCTTCTTCTGCTTCTCTTGCGGGTTTTGGGGAAGAGGTTGTTTATACTCCGGCCCTTTTCTATATTTTGTATTCTTGAAAAAAAAGGAGGAATGGGAAAAAAACTAACACAAAAGGCCTATAACAGATGCCTAATATCAACGCCCCTGAGCGCCCTCCTTCTCTCACACGTTCGCGGTGAAATCTTCGCCACTTCTTTCGGTATCTTGCTTCTACTTTCCATGGTTTGTTTTTGGTTTGCACGGAATGCGTGTCTTTCGAAGATTGAGATGGATCAGAAATCTTCAGGCGAGAATGCGAGTGGGGTGGATTCGGAGCATGACGATGCTGCGGGAGGCCATGATGTTGATAGGGGTAGACAAGGGGGTGAAGGGAGGGGCAGAATGGATTGGAGACAGGGGTGGGGTGTTGGGAATGTTTGAATTTTATTTTATGGGGTTATTGGGGATGGGGGATAGGATTGAAAAAATGGCTCGTCTGGATAATTAGTGCAGTTTGAATACGTTGTGCTGCGGTATGTTATAGATTGGAATGGAACTGAAAATGGCTGGAAATGGACCATGAAAGCAGAGATGGCAGCGAAGGCATCAAGAATATATATGCCTGCTTTGGGTTTGATTATTATGCTTTTAGACGATATAGATACCATAGACAACACGATACGTTATAGACAAACCGATACAATGCAATACAATAGAATAAAAAATTGAAGCAGAGCAAACACCAGATTATCCTTCTCCTTCTCCGCCTTTGCATCAACCAAAATCGGAATCCAATTCTACTCTTCGGGATCTTCTCCTAGAGCTAGAGAAAACGAGATTAAAATGTAATCTAATATCAAGGAAGAGACGCCTCATGATGTTAACTCAAGGTACGTAGCGAGATCTCCACTCAAAGTACATTATGAAGTGCATACTAGAGTCGTCTTGGTATTTGCACTTGAGAGACGTCTCATGGTCTAGCATCGTGATACGTATCACGACCCTAATTCGAGGAACGTATCACGATCTCCACTCGAGCGACGTCTTGTGGTCTGGCATCAAGAGACGTATCACGATCTCAATTCGAGGGACGTATCACGATTTCTACTCATGGTCTAGTATCAAGAGACGTATCACAATCCTAATTCGAGGGACGTATCACGATCTCTACTTGAAAGACGTATCACGATCTCAACTCTTTAAACATCGCATGATCCCAAGGCAGGGGACGTCTCACGATCTCTACTCGAGGGACGTATCACGAGTAAAAATACACATCTCATGCATCTCACCTCAAAAATGATAAATTAATGTGAGTGCAGTCAAGTTTTTGGACTCCCAAGAATTATAAAATTCTAAGTGCAACTCCCGGTGAGCCTATAAGGACGGAGTTCTGTTTCGAGAAAAAATTTGATTCCCCGGTGACCTTCCGATAAGTATTTTTCTTAAAAGGGGAAGGTTCAACTCCCAATAATCTCGATGTCTATCAATCTCATCATCCACCCACCCACCCGATGAGCTCTACTTCAAGTACTTCTCCCAACAATCTATCTCATCATCCTCCTAGTAAACCCAAGCAAGTGGTACCATCACTAAATTCTTAATGAGCCCATTACCTCTCTTCTTCCTCACTCACCCTCAGCCTTCAACATACATACATATACCCTCAAATTCTCAAACAAATCACCAAGAAACCTCCTCTCCTCTCATATCCTCCCCCAACCTCACACTAGTAATATAATATATACAGCATACATCTCTCAGTTCTTTCTCTCCCTTCATCGATAATATACTCACCCCAACATCAAACTCATCCAAGTACAAATGCAACCGTAAAAGTGCCTTCTTGATCCATTCCTCTGGTGCAACCCGATCGTGCATCAAGGCAAGATTTCTTCCGCTTCTTTGCATAACCAACGAGCTCAAGAGTAGATAAAGAGTCCCTTCCATCGCTATCAATGCTTCGCGGTATATGTGTGTGAGTGTGAGAAAGCAAGCAAGCCAGCAAGTTGTCAAACCTCAAAAAGTTTAAATGTAAACCTTCTCTACCAGTGGCACTCAACACAAACCTGATAAATCTTACTCGCCCACTCGTTAACTCGAACCCAAAAACCCAATAGTCAGCCATCATCATAATTCAACATCCAAAGTGAGCAATCTTCACTTCACTCGACCAGAATACCATTTACTCTGACTAGAAATACAATACGATACACACATTTTCCTTCATTACACTAACACACTAACCTATGTCTCTACTGACGTAGTTACGCAGGTGCTGGATAGCAGCACTTCCAATATCCTCGAGAACCTGGCCGCAACCCGCTGTTAAAGTGAACAAAGGAAAAACGTAAGCAAAGTAGAATCCCAATTCACAATATAACACCGCACCGCACTACAAGCCAACCACAAATCAAACCAAGACGTCCAAACAAAAAAAGACATTTCGGATATGAAATGAAATAACGCCATCCAAGTCCCGATCCCCAAGTCGTTTCCTCCCATCCATCCCCTTCATTTTCCATTTGAATTCGATCCCTTCATATAATGTATTCCCAACTCCACCCTGAAGTCATTGTCCTGTTCTGTTCCAAACTTTTTTTTTGCGCCATAGAGATGTGTACAGTACAGTAAAGTACTGATTTGTACCACCGTGATAGATATAGTATGTTGTACAAACAAATGAAAATCCTCCCCATCCTAAGTAACTGTTTGAATGAAAGATTGGTATTTTTCCTCTTCGGTAAGAAGTCGCTTTGCCGGTAACCTCGCAACCGGTTGTGGTGGTGGAGGGTTTGTCGTCTGCCACAAAACAGTATTAGGTGGCGTATCAACCTTCTCTAGTTTCACGGGATCATCTTCCGTCTCTATCGGTGGACTCTCGATGTCTTTTGGTAAGCGCATAGCTAATAGAACATATTCTGCCCGAGTCATATTATCCATCACATCATCCATATATCTCCTAACTTCATCCGCGGGCGCGACGACTTTTTGGAGTGATTCGAGTTGTTTGCCTTGGTGTGTGTAGAGTCGTATAGTAACGGGTTGGTAGTAGTCGAGTTCAGGGTCGTAGCATGCTGAGTCGCTAGAGCTACCCTTTCGCACGATGAGAAATGATGCGATTACTTGACCACCGGGAAGATAGTCGAGAATACTATATTTGGGGAAGAGAAATCGATCGCCGTTTCCCCCAGAAAATTCAAATACTACGCCAGAGATGTCTGATTTGGGCGGTGCGACCGGGCCTTTGGATCGGAGTGCTTGGGGTTGAGGTGGTGGATGAGATGGTGCGGGAGTTGTCATCGTAGAGGGAGCTGTTTTAATGATTGATGGTGAGGGATTTGAAGTAGGTTCCGACTTGATTTGTCCGTTCATTTGCGCGGTAGGTGGAGGTCGGGTCGAGGGATTTGAAGGTGTCTGAGCAGCAGCAGCAGCTTGCCTTCTTCCAGCAGATAATTGTGTTAACTCATCGATATGATTTTGGAATCTTCTCAATTCAGTTGGAGATGCTTCTCCATTAGCTACTATTCTCATTAGAGCCTTGAGATCTGCATCCGTCGCTGCTCTTTCCGCCAACATCTGAATCACAGGATCTGTACTTTTATTCGGAGGTCCTTGCGGGGGTTGTGGTGCGGTATTGGAAGGTTGAGGTGTATTAGGAATCTTAGTGTTAGAAGGTTGAGTTGATTGACCGTTTGCTACTGGAGGCTGGCTAATGGGAGTAGAAGGAGCTTTGTGATTAGTTGTATTTGTAGTTGATGTAGAATTGTTCGGTAGTGGGGTTTGTATTGGTTTTTGCTGAACTGGAACTGGCGCTTGAATTGGAGTAGGAGGAGGAGGCATCACACCGTTTGGAGGGCCATATTGAATAATTGGACGATACATTTGCTGTTGATTAGCAGGCTGAATTGCTGTCTTTGGTTCCTTTATAGCATACATTGTTGCATCAAATATATGAGGTTCGATAGTTATCGTGCAAGTTCCGAGCTTCGTCATGCTATCTTTCGCAGGATTATTAGGTGGTTCAGATGGTTGTCCTTTCTTCTTCGTAGGTTTTGTCCAATATTTCTCGAAAATACCTTCGCTGACCCATTTTTGACGTGATCTCTGTAATGATTCTGCGAGCACTCCACTACAAATAGATTGAATAAGCTTCAGTCACTTGATACGTATGAAAGAACCACCTACCTATCAGATATTGATTGAAACTCTTTTGAAGATAGATTTTCTGGTTGAGCTTCTTCAAGTGTAGGTAATGGAGTTCCAGAGGAAATAGATTTTGGCAAAGGTTCTTCAACTGGAGCAGGAGGGGGTGGTGGTGGTGGTTGAGGAGATGTAGCAACAGTAATGGTCGGAGAAGCAGTGGCAGCAGCAGATGTTCGATCGGGAGAAGTTGTAGTTCTTCTTTTATTTGCAGGTTCTGAACGAGAATTCCTCGCAGGTAATTTTCTTTTCCTCTCCATATTTTTGAAGTATCACTCGAAAAGGGTTTTAATATTATTGTGAAGTCGAAAATTCATATATGTCTCTCAAACGCGTCGCGAAAGTTGGTATGATGTAGTATTCTGAGTGTGCAAATTGAGTTGAAATTTAAATTAAAATAGGCAGAGAGAAAGATGCGATGCGGCGAGGTGAAGAAGAAGAAGAAGAAGAACATCAAAGATATCTTTTCCCCTTTGAATATGGTATTAATGAATGAATGAATTGATTAATTCTTTTTTTTTTTTTTTTTTTTAATAACACAATTGAATTCTTGTTACCATATCAGCTTCACACCTTATATTCAGTTGAATATAGTGAGAGTGAGAGTGAGAGTGAGAGTCATCTGTGTAAATATTGTGAGAAAATTAATGATAAGTTATTAGAAAAAAAAAAAAGATAAATTTAATTGTTACCTTACACCAATTTTATTTAGGCATATTTCTTTTTCATATGAAGTCATTTTTAACACTCATCGGTAAATATTCGCCAATAATTTCCGACCTTTTACTGAGGAAACACCGAATGATGCTGTACAACTAAACGCTGAACACTGCCTCAAAATTCGCATCATCCTATCCACGCGGCGGCTTGATCACCATTTGCCTTCCTTCAAGATACCTACCTAGGTATATCTATAGCTTTAATACTCACTAGGTAGGGAAATATTTACTACTGTTCTCTGTTCTATCCCTCTCAAATGTCTACTACTATGATTGCAAATCAACCATTTGATCATTCTTGCCCATCCTAACATGATACAACTTTCATAGCCTTCGATGGATGTATAATAACAACTTGATCACACATTTATTCCAACCATGCCTTCCCTTGCTCCAATATTCAAAAAGGCATATTTGTCTCTGTTTATTGGAATTACTTTCTATGCTTTAGCTTTGATTGCACTGACAAATCCGTGGTTGCAACGACAGTAAGTACAATGTCCATTTTGATCTACTTTCTTTTGCTCATATCTTCTCCTCTCAGTGTTATGTATGTACATAAATTACATCCACCTCAAGCTTGGTCTACAGATATAGATAAGCCAGAAAAGTTCGGATTTGCGAGTTAGTCATTTTCACTACATTTGTCTCCTTTTACTTGGTTTGCTGAGATTTCGTTCAGAAAACCAAGTCTCTCCATTCAACTTTAGTACTCCAGATGGAGAATTTCTATACGCATGGCATGTGATGCCCATGGGGCTCTATGCAAGGCACGAATCAGAGATTTTGAAGCAGTCATCCGGGTTTGTTGATGATATAAGACTTACGAAGGGGTTTGAGTTGCTTAAAAATGATCCAGAAGCGCGACTTATCATTAATTGTGAGTTTTCCTTGCATGGCTCAATCTGGCCCATATAACCACATTACTAACACGTCTCAGTCCATGGGGTAATGTTTAATTAGATCTCAACTTAAACTCCAAGCTAACAGCATGCAGACTTTCGGAACAGTAGCACAAGGAGAAAGAAGTGATTCCTATAGAGCAATGTCCGATGGCAGTTCTTCACACATCCACATTCTAGCCGTGGATTATCGTGGATTTGGCAAATCAACTGGCTTTCCCACAGAAGAAGGTTTAATTACGGATGGTATGTCAGCTGTTAACTGGGCAATGAATGTTGCCCGAGTTCCAGCAGACCGCATTGTGGTTCTTGGTCAAAGTTTAGGAACAGCAGTTGCTGCTGCAGTGGTTGAACGATTTGCTCAACAAGGGATTGAATTTGCTGGTGTCATTCTTGTTGCTGGCTTTACTGACGTCTCAAATTTACTTACAAGCTATTCGATTGCTGGATGGATACCCATTTTATCACCACTTCGACCGTATCCTCGAATTCAGAACTTATTCATTAGCTATGTCACAGATAAGTGGCCCTCGACTACTCGACTTGCAAATTATGTTCGAATTAGCAAGAGAGTGAGACTATTCATCGTTCATGCTCTAGATGATTATGAAATCCCATGGTATCATTCTCAAGGATTATTTGCAGCTGCTGCAAATGCTACCGTAGAAAATGGTATGGATGTAGGTTTATTTGAGAAAATGAAAGCTAGAAGCACTATTGATATGGGTGATGGTGCTTTCATTTCTACATGGAAAACTGGGGAAGACAAGATTATTAGGCAAGAAATAGTTGCTCATGGTCGTAAGTTTGCTTTATTGTGATTTTAAATGCATGCTAACTATGTCTTAGGTCATAGTCGTATCCTTACTTATGCTCCTCTTTCTTTAGCTGTATACAAGGCTTTTGGTCTTGACAATGGAGGAGTATTACCATTGTGAAGATAATTAGAACTGTGTGCAATACAACCAGTATAAAGAGGAACTGTCATAGGTTTATTCTATGAGTGTTATATATATTAGACATAAAGATATTGGGTACCATTGAAGATACCACCGGTTACATATAGAGAAAAGAATGAGAGCAATATATACTCATCTACTTATTATTATCTTCGCTGTACAAGTTTTGAGAAATATATGACTTTATACAGTAATTTGAGCAATATGGTACCATATATAGCTACTAATAAGTACTTTTAGACTCTGAGAAGTGGCGGATGTTTGGTTCCAATACAGGTGATGACTAAAATTTAGAAGAAATTGCCAAGAATTTAAGGCAAGTGTACCTGTTTGGGCCGGGGCCCCACCTGAGCTGGGCAGCACTTATAACCATGCATGCCGGTTTCAAAACCCCGCGCCAAAACACTTCTCTTGAAAACAAGTCTGTCACACATAGTTCGATACCCATACTCTAGACCTTCAACAATCATAAATAGGATCATAATGGCGGACAATATAAATACTTCCGATCCTAAAGGCAAACAAATCCCAGAAGATACGACAGCAGAAAATCCCTCTGCACAACCTAAAGTCGAGTCCGAAAATGAAGATGAACACGAAGAAACGAACACAGCCGAGGGCACTCCAGGCTCAACAGCTACGGGTAAAAAGAAGAAATCCAAGCGCAAGAAGATAAAGGCAGCATTAGGGGGAGGATCTGCTAGCAGTAGCAGTGGTGGTGGCAGTGGCACAAGTGAAGCAAATACCAAAGACGAAATTACGAAAGCTGTTAGCGGTCTTAGCAAATCTCAAGTTCAACAACTTCTCTCACTGAACCCCGCTTTAGCTCAACAAATTGGCGCCGCAGATGGGGATCTCTCTGGAAAGCAAGCTGCGGAAGCAGTGAGAAAATTGAATTTGGAGGATATCATGACCGGATTGGCTTCCAGTGGAAAGAATGTGAAGGAAATGGGCGCATATAAGTTTTGGCAAACTCAGCCAGTTCCCAAATTTGGAGAAAGCTCGGAGGTTGTTAAGGAAGGGCCTTTCAAGGTGCAAACTGTGGAAGAAGTACCAAAAGAGCCAGAAGCATTGTTAACTGGTTTCGAATGGGTTACGATGGATATGACAAATGATGAAGAATCACAGGAGGTTTTTGATCTATTGTATGGACATTATGTTGAGGATGATGAAGCTATGTTCAGATTCAATTACTCCAAGTCATTCTTTAAATGGTAAGTCCTCTTCTTTCTCTTTGCGAGATCCTACTGACAATTCCAGGGCACTTCTATCACCGGGCTGGAACAAGAATTGGCATGTAGGAGTTCGTGCTTCTACATCTCGAAAACTAGTAGCTTTCATATCTGCCATACCTGTTTCGCTTCGTGTACGAGAAAATGTGCTTCGTGCCTCGGAAGTTAACTTCCTCTGTGTTCACAAGAAACTTCGATCAAAACGATTAGCTCCCGTTTTGATCAAGGAAATTACTAGAAGATGTAATCTGGAAGAAACCTGGCAAGCAATCTATACCGCCGGTATTGTGTTACCCAAACCCGTCAGCACATCTAGATATTACCACCGATCCCTCGACTGGAAGAAACTGTACGAAGTAAAGTTCAGCCCTCTGCCACCAAACAGCAAACCTGAATGGCAAGTTCGTAAATATGCTTTGCCATCTAACACATCCACCAAAGGACTCCGCCTCATGGAATCTAAAGATATTGACGCAGTTCTTGATCTTCAAACGAAGTATCTCTCGAAGTTCGATATGGCACCAGTCTTTACAAGAGAAGAAATAGATCATTGGCTTCTTAACAAAGTCGAAAAAGCCGATGAGCAAGTCATCTGGTGTTATGTCGTCGAGGTAATTCTTTTCTTGCTTGCAATCCAACTTCTAGCACTTGCTTGTATGTTTTCCTTACTAACAATCAACCCAATTAGGACCCGACAACCAAAAAGGTCACCGACTTTTTCTCCTTCTACTGCCTTGAATCCAGCGTGATCAACAACCCCAAACACAGCAACGTGCGCGCAGCCTACCTCTTCTACTACGCTACAACACTCAGTCTCCCCGGCAGCACTGCCTCGCGCGCAGATCAAAGCGCTCGTCTCAATGCTCTCATGAACGATGCTTTGATACTCGCAAAACGCTTTAAATTCGACGTCTTTAATGCGTTGACTTTGCTAGATAACAATATGTTTTTGGAACAGCAAAAGTTCGGTGCCGGGGATGGCCAATTGCACTTTTATTTGTTTAATTATAAGGCGAATCCAATTGCAGGGGGTGTGGATAAGATGAATAGGATTAGTGAGGCGGGGAGTGGAATGGGAGTGGTGATGTTGTAGGTTGTTGTGGTGTTGCGTACGCTCAGGGGAGAGGGGGGAAGAAGGAAAGAAGGGGGGTTTCAATCGAAGGGATGCTGAGAAGCAGCCTGCTGCTAATCAAGAAGTGCCTGATGGATGGAGAGACTTTAGAAGGGAACCGGAAACCTATAGCCATTCTTACATATACCTATCCTAGAACGAAATCTCGAATGAGAAGAAACACAAGAATGCGAATGAAATAAACCTTAAATGTGATATATGAATATCAAACAAAGTGATACCATCCACGCATTCCTTGCTCAGTACTGTACTTACAGTGACTTAGGTGCAGGCGCTGCAGCCTTTCCTTCTCCTTTCTTCGATATTTGATCGGGTGCTGGGGTAAGGAAGGGGTTATCTGTGAGTGAGTGAGAAAAGAGAGTATATATAGAATACCGGTATAACTTCACTCATTCCTTCCATCCATCCATCCATCCAGTATTCATGCTTAAGGAAATCGGCCAGTCAGTCGGATTGCAAAAGCATATTTCATATGAATGAGTTTGAAATTGAAAATGAGAAGGAAAACGAAAAGGACAGGAGTTAGAAATGTGATACGAGGTCTGAAAGAGATTTTTTCTTGCTTCCTCTTCTTTTCTTTTTGCGATGGGATTGCGAAGGAGTTAAGTAGGTTGTATAAAAAGTGAAGTTAGTCTTGATTTTGAAGAAGGGGATATTCTTGAATAGTTAGTCAAGTGTCGTAGCTTAAGAAGTAATATTCTATACATTCTAATCATCTATCTCATCTAGACGTATATCATACTGTTGAGTCCGTATACTACACTTGGTCCTGCCATCCTATTCACTCCGCACCTCACTCCATCTCAACCAAAGAAAGCCCCCATCCGCTCGCGAAACCATTCCTCCTCTTGCAAAGGAATCGCATGGCCGACCCCCTCTCTGAATTCATAACTGGAGGGTGATAACCCAAGGAACGCGACTAGTTTTTCGCCATGTGGGAAGGAGATTAGACGATCGAGCGTTCCGCTGTGGAGTGGAGTGTTGTTAGATTTGGTTGCATAACGCGCGAGAGAGGAAGAGGGTGGGGGGAGGGTAAGGAACGAGATGAGGAAGAAGAATACTTACTGCATAACCATTATTCGTTCTCGTCCAATTGCATCACCGATGGCTTTTAGTTGGGCGGGAGATTTGTGGTGCCAGCCTGCTGCTATGGCTGTTTGTGGGTGGTGCGTGTGTTAGCTATAATATTTGGTTTCTGGCTTTCTTGGTGGGAGATGTGCGGGTGGGCGCATGGATGTTGGGGAGAAGTTGGTGAAACAGGAGAGGAGACGGATAAACAGAGTGGACATGGAGCGAGGAAGAGTGAAGAGAAGGTAGATGGGGAATGTTGGAGAATGAAGGGTGTAGTAATTGCTATTTACAAATGTGTGTATATTAAACGAAGTATATTGTATTCCGTTCAGTTCCAAACTTCTGACTTCTTCGCTAGAAGAAGAATAGCAAAAAAACAAAATCACATCCAACCAGACAGAAACCCCAGAAAGTGTAAAACTCACCTTGTAGTAAAAACCCGACGGTCTTGAAGGCCTCTTTATCAAGTCGTTTAGTCAATTCAGTCGCAGCAAATCGTTCATAATTAGATGAGAATCTTGGATATTCAGGAATTCCTGAGATGGGAGGGAGGACATTTGGTGTATTGGGTGTCGGGAGCGTGGCTTTGATTTTAGTTAGTTTATTTTTTGTGGATGTATATTGTGCTTGTTTAGAGTTGGAACTTGGGGAAAGACAGTGAAGGAGGATGTGAAAGAGGAAGAATGTGGGATTGGAGGGGGAAAACATACAAGTATCAGGTAAACTTAACCAGTCACTAGGAAATAAACTAAGTGAAGCATCAAGTGTACTCCGATCCAGTGATTTGGGCACAAACATCATAACGCGTGTGCGCATGTTTTCGAAAAAGGTGGTTGTGTTCTCTATGTAGGCCGCGGTACTGAGGAGTGTGAGTGTGTTGATACGGGCGGGGATTGCATGTCCCTAAGACGAGGTTAGTCGGGAAGGTATGGCGTGGAGAGAAATATGAACGGGAAACATACAAGTTCCTGAGCAATCATTCCACCCATACTAACACCTACTACGTTAATCTGTCTCTCATTCGTCCAGCCTATATGATCGAAAAGCTCGATCGCATCTTTCGCCATTTCCGAGGTGGAATATCGGCATATGGGTACATCTGAGCCGCCCATTCCTGAATTGATGTGCGTTAGTTGTGGTCTGGGGATGGGTTGGGATGAAAGAGGAAGAAGAGTATGATGGATTGGGGGTATGAGAAGACAGAGGGAAGAGATAAATAATACCTCGATTATCGAAAATGAGACACGAATATTCATCCCCATGTTCGTGGCCGAAATGCAGGATTTGTCGTTGCCATGTTGACTGAAAGACGGTTATCAGTCATTATTATACTACGGACAAGAACTAAAGAGTAATATCTCAGAGAAACACCATACCTTGATAGAACCTAATCCCATCACCCACTAAAGTTGAAAGCCAACGTTAGCATGTGATTTGAGGACTTGGCACGTGATCATCGCGGAAAATCAAGTAGGCAGCGAGTTCCTCGCGATAGAATATAAGTAGCGACGATGCCACCCAATATGCCCGGCTTTTCCACTGGTACTATGCACTGACACATGCCACCCACTGGCCAACTATACCTCCCCGATTCCTCCAATCTTCAAATTAAACTCACCGCAATCTTCTTCTTGCCACTCCCATGAATCTCCCAATCGATACCAAAAGGACCACTTCTCCCCTCCCCAATAGGTAACTTTCCCTTTTTCGTAGGTACAAGTCTCCAAATGGTGTCTGGGTATGATTTATGGGCGAGAATTTCTGCGACGCTGGGTCGTTTGACTTCGGTAATGCTGAAGGAATTTGGTCAGTTATGCGATTTAAATAAAGACGAAAAGATTGGATGGTTGTATGTACGCTTGAACCATTTTTATATTGTGTTGCTACTCCCAATGGATATGGTAGTAATTGGTTGATGTTGATGTTGAATTTTGGGAGGAATGATTGTGTTAACTAGTAGGTACCTAGGGAGTGGGATGGGTTCGGGACGTTTGAGGCTGTGAGGCTAAAATCTAGTCTAAGACTAGCTGGTTAACTTTTTCTATTCTCTGACGAAAGTTATGTCGAGAATATCATGTATGTACTTATCGATATGGTAACCTATTACTGAACATCTTCTAATTTCGTCTAGAATCTTTTTTGTCGAGTGCATTATGATGTCAATTGGATCGAGGTTATAGTAGTTGCACGTGATGAGTAATCTTTTGACATCGCCATGATCAAGTCGATGAAACACCAGGACCACGACTTGATCGACTTGATCGTGTGCGGTGTCCCCGCCCTCTTCCCTACGTAAAGTCCCGGCAGATCTGGGTGTTGTTAGTAAGAAAGGAAATGAAGACTGATTTAAGAGAGCTGGGGGTTATCTATGACCTATCTTCAAAAACCTCTTTGCATCTTTGTGGGCTGGGCTTAGAAGAAGATATTCCCCGCAAACGTTATACTGAGCCTTACTGGTTAAGTTGGGTAGGAAAAGCCAGAAGCAGCCAGAACTGGATATCTCCCGCCCTCTTGCTTACATCCACACTTTTCCCCCTTCATAGGAATCCTGTAACATAATTAAAGATACTTATCCAAACACTTCTAACCAATACTCTTCACACTTCTAAAGAATACTATTATATTAATAAATAATCAGCTAAGCAGTGAGACGAAAGTAAGTTCTTGTATGATTTTGAATCTGAGTTGGAGATACGCTATGCTAAAGTATTGAGAGAAGAGTAGTTTGATGTTTGGTTCTATAATGGGTATCAAGGAATTTTCAACTTCATATACAAGATGATACTCGACATTTGCTCTCCTAAATATCCATAATTGTAGGACTGGCAAAGCTCCAACTTGAGGCGAAAGTGAGCACCATAAGTCTATAAGAGACACTAACTTCCCCCCAAACATACACCATCATTTATCTCGAACCTTGATTACTTCCACCGTCTCCTGAATAGCTTCTACTGGCTCTTGATTTGGCATAATCCCCCTTAGCTTGTTCATTCAACTTCTCCCTAACCTCACGCTTTACCTCCAATATAGCCAAAGTCTTCTTGAGCTCCTTCTTTTTTGCTTCAAAATCGTGATGCATGACAGTAGCTTTATCATTATAGTCATCAATCTTAGTCTTCTCTTTCTCATAAGTGAGCTCCAAGCCCTGAAGACGTCTCTTCAAACTTTCAAGCCTCTCCTTGGTCTCGTCGATTTCTTTCTTAGTAACTAGGTGCTGTTTCTTGGTGGCAGACAAATTCATAGCACCTATCTTCAGTTCCCAATCCAATGAAAATATATCGACCATTTTAGCAATGATTTTTGGCTTTTGTGTTTTGAATGCAGCGTCAAGATTTAAAGAGGATATGGCTGTGGGTCCAGGTCCAGGTCCAGGTGCCCTAGAAGCCACGGGAATAGGCTTCGAACTCGAACGCTTCCCCTCAGACGTTTTCTTGTTCGCATGATTTTGAGATGCAGTTGACGCATCTTGTTGGTTGTGGCCAGGTTGAGACGAAGTTGAAGCAGCATCAGAACTGTGGTGTTTGTCCTTCTCACCTGATTGAGAACTATGGTGTGCCATACTGAAGCGATTATATCTGGTGGATATATACCCGAGCGAAGGTAAAATAATAGAATTGCTTTCGAGGGCCTCAAGTTTCAATATTGGACGATTGTTGTTTCTGTATTTCAGTATGCGCAGGAGGAACAAGCCTTTTATAGCCAACGAGATTCCGTTTCTTCGAGAATCCAGTAATGCAAGGATACTATATTGGGGGATTCACAAGAACTTCACAAAGATATATACGTACATGACCGATTTTGCAACCGCGTCAGGGATATGAGGGCGTCAATGGTGATTATAACACGTATCAGTCAACCACAAACCAACTTGATCGCGCTCGATAGGGAACTCTCTTTCCAGTAATATCATTCTTGACGAATAAGTACTGAAAGTTTCTATTTTGATATAGAGATTAGAGACAGAACATGCAAATAAGTTTCGTTGGAGCCTGATTTTATATAAATTATCTCATGGTCTGGGCCTACTCGTACCGGCAAAGTTGAGTTTGGCGCCTACTGCAGGCAGCGGTGATAGAATGTTGGTTCATAGGGTACCTATGTATCGGAACACGGTTACAATTTCCACAAGATCTTCTCAAGGTAACCTAATTTCACAAGTTGAAAACCTGAACATGCCTGAAGTTTTCAGCAAAAAGCTCACTCCTATTAGGGATCTTCGTGGGCGACGAACTGTGGGCGACCGGATCTGTGCTGTAGAAATGGGATCACCTGTCTCACTTCTTTTCATATAGGCCCATTCCAATATTCAGGAACATTGGGTATAATGAACGAGACATAAATTCATCCATTGCTCTGGCATGTTGGATCACTGGAAAACTCGGTCAAGGCTAGCGCTCATAGGTAGGTATTTCCTCAGAATAGTGGTCTGCTCAAAAGAGAAAGTGAATTTCATAAAAGCAGAGCGACTTGCACAAGATATGATGGACAGCACACCAAATGTGACCAAACTTGATCAGGTTTTAATGAATTCAAGTTCCGAATCTCAATCCGACTCTCATTGCGACAACAAACCGTAGAAATCGTCCTACCACAAGATTTCCGAAGCAGAGGAACTCCCTACATCTCCAAACCTAAAAATATCTAAAACCACCAATTTGAGGAGTCGCATTTTAGAATAAAGCTTTATTGTTAAAGTAAACCCACCATCCATCTAAATGGATTACGATATGCCGAGCGCCATTACTGCAAATCACCAAGCCATCCTCAACTCATAAATCTAGTCATAATCTTTAAAGCACAGCATAGGCACTAGCATAACTCACCGAACTATCAAACACGCTCA
>JWJA01004594.1:0-17094 GCA_000812885.1 Lanzia echinophila
CTCGTGGGAGAGAATGATCTTCTCATGAAACCCTTATTATTGTCGTTTTTCAGGGTGTTGAAATTTAAGAGTGAGTATACCGAGCATTCCGTCCCTCCTCAAGTAGGCATCAGGAGAATTGTAAGATTACCGCAAGACTTCGCAGTCGCATATCCGTTCCGTTTGGAACGCAATAACTGAGTGCCACCCATCGTGGTCCGATTTTCTGACACCATGTAGAACCCTTCCTTGCTTGCATCCTATATATAATAGAAAGTCAAACTACCTGAGGAAGCGGGGTAATCGGTCGGGGTAAATCGCCAGTGAATAGAATGATTAAAGTGTCGAAATCTTAGAATAGGATTACTTCCTTATTCTTGAATACGTAATCGCGCACGAGTTGCTTATTTCTGGAGGGAAAGCTATAAAAGAATAGAGGTCGGCATGTTGGAAATTGGTATGCTAGTATTAAAAAAAGAATCTGGAGAACAGTTTATGCTTGAGCATTCTTCCTTGATATTGTATGTGCTCTTCGTCTTGGGGCACCTAGCTAGTTGCAGGATGGTATTGTATGGAGCTTTCTCTTGCATGGAAATTGTATTTGGGACGAAACAATTCGACAATGGTGACAGCAGCAGCAACTCACTTACTACCAGATAACCGTTACTAAGTTTTTATTGCTACCTTTTTCAACTGCCTTAAGATCAATATATAACAACTTTCACATATAATACATACTATAAGCATGGAAAAGTATCGCAACATTTCGCCCTAACACATCCTCAATACTGCGAATAATAATATATTATGTCTCCTGCAGCCTTGATCAACTTGTTCTTCATGCGTTTTGCGATTTGCATTCTTCAGCAAATAGGAGACCTTTTATACATTATTGAAGAGCTAGTATGGAGTGTAGCTGTAGGAAGGTGGGGGAATTCGCGGTGGGTTCAGCGGGGTGGATTGTTAGTGAATCAACCACATGTATCTTATTGAATAGGTATTTGATTATTAGTATATTGATATTGAATAGCTATGAGATACACACGAGTTTAACTTCAGCACGTTCCTTACTAATATCACAGAAACTGGGGTCTATATAAGGATGGATTAGGTATGGATTTTTAGATTTATATCTGCAAAGTATATACAACGAATCGGCAAAGTTATAGTCTCACCAAAGAGTAGTAATGATAAAACCAAGCAGAAGAGGTCTGGCTGGATATCGTTTCTGTGTGGAGTATATACTAGTAAGTTAAAACGGCAATACTCATATCATGACAATAGAGTCATCGCCGTCTTTTTGTCATGTTATTCTCATCTTAAGTTTTGAGATGGAAACGCTAGGTGAAAACCCTGATTTAAAGATGATGTAAATATCGTGCGCAACCGCCATGCAGAAATCTGCAGGAGGCATAATCGATTACCTTTGTGATGTTGAGGTTGCAGAGGAACTCTCGAAGGACAGAACTTGATATATTTAAAGAGGCCAATTGTACCCCACCAAAAGATTGAGGGTGTAGAGGGGTAAATAAGTGAATGAGATACTGAATCAATTGAAAACTTGGTACACATCCTGTATCTCAATACTTTTGTATAATAGGCTTAGTACTTCACTCTCGGAAACGTCACCTCGCAAATGTACAAAAAGACTTTCGTCTTATGTGGTGTTTCATCGCAGTAAAAAATACACTTGAACATAAATACCCATTTCCCTTTCGAAATATTTTCAAAAAAAAACCCCAACTCCATTTTACTTCTTCTTTGTAACAATCCACTTGAAATACTAATACTAAATAATCAATTACTTTTGGCTTTCTGTCGTTCTTCATTTCTCAATCCTGACAGCAGGCTCAACCTATATATGAAAGGCTTTGTGTATCTAATACTTCGTCCTGTGGATATCATCTCATACTCCTAAACCACAAAACAACAACAATGCTAGCCATAATTGGCTCGCNNATACGGATCACCAGGACGAATTGATAAATATCTGAGTGGATATCATTATACCCAAAGACTGATTTTGTATTCTCTAATCTTCCATATCACTATTCACTCTTGTTATCGCAGGACTTCTCCTCTATTTAAGGATGGGAATGGCTGGCTACTCGTACTCCATGGGCCTGCGGAATCGTGTGGAATCAACGCTCCTCAAGGCTTCTAACTGCACTCTAGACAAGATCAAAAGTTGGAAGGAACGTCACTTGCTATGCCTGCTAGACTTTATTCCAGGTATGAAACAGATCACTAGCATCTTGATGGTAAGGGTAACAACCCCGTTATCGTCGCAAGTAAGTGGTATCACATCTGATCTGTATATAACAACAGCAGAAAAGTCAAATATTATCGACAGCAGCACACTGACTTGATGACCTAGTCTATTGAACTCCGTGGTTGTCTTCGTTCGAAACTTTGAAGTATAAGGTTTAAAAGCGGGGTGTAAAAATCCATTGTGTCCCAACCCCTATTTGAGTTTTCCGGCCTCGGTTTTTGAAATCCAGAAGGTTGCTAGTGCATCTATCCGCCCAACTTTCCAAAAAGCAAGCAGGAATCATAGTATTAGAGCGGGGAGTGTTAGCAAGCGCATGGCAAGTGAATTGGAATGAGGACGTGGAACTCTCACAAGATGCGTTCAGCTGGTCAGAGATAGGACGTGAGGAATTTCAATTTACAGGCAATGAGATGTATAAAAGGACTTAACTCTTACATCCGCTAAAACCCACTAGAAGACGAAGACAACTAAAACAGAGCTTGATTGTGAGCCCGTCTGATGAAATGAAACTAGAACAAAAAAGCTTCAGAGTCAGAAGGATGGTCCATCTACTCGCAGTTATCGGCCACTTACACAAGTTACGACGGATATAATTTTGATGATAATGCTTACAATTGCTATCACTGTCAATTTACATTCCCACCCTAACTCTCGGGACCGTAAAGATATAACAAATCCTTCTTTTTCTCACTGTAGCTAGATTTCAAAGTTGCGACTCCTGGTGAGCTTGTTTTAAAAATGGATGGCCGTTATGAGAAACTTACGGTCTCCTTGCCACCCAACGTTTGTAAGGTCTCAGTATCATGTTTGAGTTGTAGAAGTCAAGGATGGTGGTATCTTAAATACTTTGTTTTGGCCTGTGGATGGCCTTAGTATCGGAAATTTATGGCGAGGGGAAAAGTGAATGAGGGGTCGGCATGGGGGGTAATGGTGGTGAATAGTATACATGACCTTAGTGGCTTCTTTATGTGATTTCTCGAGCTAGGGAGATATTGTCTGGTTGGTGTCATGAGTTGTTACCGGAATATTTCGCTACTTGCCCATACGAAGCCACCTCGCCAATATATGAATAACCTATCTTCGACCAGAAACATAGCTATATGGGCATTTGGTCAACTATAACGAACATACAAACAGGAATGGCATGTTTGGCGCGCCATGGACACGGAGATTGATTACTTCCACAGCTGTATGATTTAGTACCTAGTTATCATCTGTAGGCTTATTAGATGAAACGGTACGTTAGTGATCATAACTGAACGTTGTTAACGATATTTTCATTTTCATTATCAAGGTTACAAGTAAGACTTAGTCGAATATCGGCAGAACCTTCACAAATACCTGAGGGTCTTGGAATGACCGAAATGAGTCAGATGCACAGATATAGAAAGACCTGGCCATGGCACCCTATTTATCTTTCAGATTGAAGGTTCTTGGTGTTTGAAGGGTGACAACAGGAGGAGCGTGAGACTTAATATACCTTTTAGTTAGGGCGATGGAATGAAATGAGTAGGCCTGAAGATGAGTCGATGAGGTGTAACCGCGGGGTAAGTTGTAGATACTCCTTTTTAGGAATCAACCGCCTGGTGAATGTTGATATTAATTATACCACATCCAAGCACATTAATCCCCGCGCTATACTATGGGGATCTATATAATGGACCAGACTTGTAAGGAACGGAAGGATTAAAACGGAACAACCTACACAATGGAAGCTGTACGAGACTATTGAGTAGAGGTACCCATTTCAATCTCCTACTTGTACCTCAGGGTCGGTGGTGTGTAGCTAAGGGTTGCACTGGTGTAAACCAGGTATTTATCTCATGTGAAGGAGATAATGACTGAAAAATGACAGCAAGAAGTGACATATTTATTGTCGTTTTATAGCTTGTAGTAACACAGGATTGAGAACACCTCCCGAAGTTTCGTCAACTACCTCAACTCTGAGTCATATCCTCTTCACATCTAGACCGATTCAGTCATTCTAACCTATCCTTGCAACTTCGAAGCAACCGTCCGCTGGAAACCGTATGGAGTAGTTGTTATTGCACTTATACGCATTACTATATCCCGCCTCGCCGGAATAACTCATTCTTAAATAGACAATCTGAGATATCTTACAGCGATGGGGAAATGTATGAATGCGAAGTGAATCTAATAGTTGTTTTACAGCCGGTGTAAAATGGTTCCGCAGAAATCTCCATAATAATGGATGACCATTCACCAACCCAGAATCTCGAATTGAGTCATGCGCTCAAGACACCTTATCCAAAAATGAAGCGGGGTATTACCTATAAAAGGCTCCAATGCTCGTCGATCTCGGCCCTGCCAAACACGAATATTGAAGAACACACAATCGATCTGAGGTGTCTTTTGGCACAAAGCAACTATCATCCAATATCAACTAGCGATTTAGCAATAAATGAAGCCGCAACTTCAAGAAGTATCAATGTTAGAAAGGGATGATTTGCTGTCGTCTTTTGAACTCCATTACTGTTGTCGCTTTACCATATTTCACTCAACAATTTGAGACGCTTACTCGATTCCCCGATGAAACCCCCCCCATCATCTGCGTTGTAATAACTCGAGGGACAAAGGACTAGCGTTGCTGATGTATCTTCTTGGTGCATTGCATCGATGAGCATGCTGGGCATAGCTTATGGAGAAGGCTTGGTCGCTCTAAATCTCCTTTGCAGGAGTCCTTATAGAAGTCCATTCGCGGGTGCAACCTAGCCAGCGGTAGATGCGTGGTGAATATTTTGGGGAGGTATTACGAAATTATACTTGTTTTCAATAATCAGCTCATGCACAACATCGTTCACTGATTCGTTCACAAGAACGGCCGCAGTATCTGAAATACGCTAAACTGATACTACTTACCCCCATCCCACGTGAGCTTCGTGGTGTGAGTTTAGGATATAAAGGCATGTGTAAATAATCTCCCCAAGACATACCAGCATCTAGGCATAAAATCCAGAACAGACGGATGGCTCCACCACACTTCCACTTCCGCGCCGTTGCATCTCGGGCGCTGCATCGTCTTTCTAGTATGGTATAATGGATGGCAGAATCATGATTCTTCTCCATTGAGTGACGTGGCGGTTGAAGAAAAGAGATAATGACAACGGTGTGTTGTCTATGTCGGTGATAGTCGAGTGCTGTCATTCTATTAGAAAATGTGTTGTTATAATTTGAACACACACGAGTATTGAATGACCCAGCCTTGGGAAATGATTTGGAGTAATAGTATATTCATACTTCATCACAATACCATGTGGCTGGCGAGTAGACCATCTACTCCAACCGGAACTTTCCGAAAACCCTGCAGACTTTCTAAGTATATAAAGAAGCGTGTAATTGGAATGCACTGACACCACAATTGTGAAGCAAAGCTTGACGATTGGAAACATGGGCGGTTCCCACGATTAAAAGAATGCTACTGGACTGCGGTAAATGCTTACCCATTCGATGCCAGAGTTTTCACATTGAAAGCAAGATGTCGGGTACAACTTGTCAAACACCACCGTCATTTCAATAGACCAACCATCCTCGCTGTCACTTGTCAATCGGCTCCTTTTTTGTGCTGTCATAAGCGTCGTTAGGTATGGAGACACGGTGTAAATCAGTGTAGTAGTAAACCCGCTGATCTATATATTCCAGAGTAGGAGCCAGCATAAACTACATACTCTCGATATCACCCATGTAGTGCTCTTCTCACCGGTAAATAATCGTCATGATGCAGCTGCATTCGTCCAAATGATCATTTATAAAATATTTATCTCACTTGCACGAGGTTCAGATGATTCTTGGATCATTAATAGTGAATATGTGAGTTCTTACAGCGCGAAGTCATCGATTCCTCCGCAGGCAGTGATTGAACAGCGAGAATCGGCATTGAAAGTATCCATCCAGGCAGATCTAGATGTAATTAACCAACATGCGATGAGCTAGTGGTGATCCTTCACTATAAGTTTGCAATCGATTCCATACCCAAACCACGCAGCGCATCAAAAAGCCAGCGTACATCAATCTTTTTTAAGGTCGTTCCTATTTGAGATAGGTTTTTGCCTCGCAGGTTCGCACACGGTTTCTTCTGATGGAATGTCCCTCCCAAGGCTTCTAATAGTTGTCAACGAGAACAGCAGGGCAACAGAACCTGAAATTAATATCCGTCATGGCAAACTGTTGTCGTGAAGTGGATTTCTACCGTCATTTCGTGCCAGTTGTGCTCATGACATCCCTCTCAGCATTACATAAGCTTACATCTTGCATTCACCATTCACCACCCTTAAAGTCTTAAGTCAACTGAACGAATCGAATCTTTCAGCGAGAAGATTTCGATTTCAAGAGATTCGTTGTTTAACCCCCACTCAATGATTGTATCCATTACATTCTGAATCGTTGAATGGAATTTAAATGCTGAGGTGTTGGATTGTGAGGCTGCTGGTTATCCAATGGATTACTAAATTCCCCAGTGGTTCGTAATGTGCATTCAGGACCTTCGATAATGGCATCGTAGTATACTGCAGGACTGCCATCGAACTAGCAGATCCAATCGCGGTAAAACCAGTTTATACAAGATTCGCAAATGGCGACATATGATAAATGTTTTTGCCATGAGGGAAGAATCAGAAGTCAATGTCTAAATATTAATGTCATAAGTAAGATTTTGCACGTGCCAAATACCGTTTACTATGGTGCTACCATGTACAGCAGGTATCTCCATACCTTCGTAGCAAACAATAATAAACGGCCCATCGGCCGTTCCAGAGCATGCCGTGCCACATGCAAACATGCGGTATAAAAAGACTTGACTATTGTTGGCCAGGTGTATGTTGATTGTCGTCAAGTGGTTCCTTGGTCGCACAAACAGCCCAGTAACAGCTTGTACACCTCATCGCCGTCTCAAGACATAACATGTAAGTGGATCCCGGTCAATATCCAAGGATCACCTTGGTAACGAAGTGGGGCTTCATGGTGGCCAAGGGTAATGAGATATGCAACAAAAGGAAGAAGGGAGGGGAAGGGAAGTTGACGTAATACTATATATAGTGAGGTGCTACGACAGTGAACATAGAAGGAGCTCGACTCTTGATCGAGCACTATAACTAACTCGATGTTTCCTCCACAACCCTGTCGATAAAAGTATCGCGAATCGCAAAGGAGTCGAAGTTTTGCTATTTGAGAAAAAAGTAGAGGAAGTTATTGTCCACGATGGAAGATTTCAAGTTGGATAAAAGAAAGAATACAAAATCATCTCGTAAATCCGTCTTACAGACTCACATAAACTCTATTCTCGTTCTGGAAAGTCCGCTCGGGGTCGCTGTATAGTATGCATCTAGTGCCGAACTAAAGGAACGCGATCTCGTAGATCGCATGTACTGTAACCTTGAGACTTGCAACAAAACCATCATTTTATTCCCAGGACCGAATCACAAACCCGAACGTGTCTTACGCCAGGGGCAGCTGAGCATGGGGCCTTGGCTGTGATGTGGCAGCACGGACGACAACACATGAGATACGCGATCGTGATCACTTGCCCCATGGATATGCGAATTATCCCCATAGAAACTGATATGTGCAGCAAATATTCATATAGCGATTTGAAGACCAAATTGGTGATTAGAATTCCATATCAACAAATGAATTGGATTCGTACAACCCCATCCATTCTGTCCTCGACGTTGGAAGGAATGTGATGAAAGCTCGGACTTCGTACTGGATTTGGTAGAAGGATGTAATAAGCACGGAAATTGGTTTAGCGTGCAGCTAGAAATCCTATGAATTGAACCATAAAACATGTGATGAGAACAAATGATGATCAAAATTTGCGCAACTATTCCAAAGTTGTTGTGATATACTTCGTAGGCTCAAAGCGGACTGTGAGACGTAGGGGCGGAGGGATTGCCGCAATATCCGCTGCTCCACCGGATATCGGATGTCGCTCCGCTTCTTTTGAGAAATTAGCAGAGACCAGGAACGATTCACGAGGTTGTGCATAAGTACAGACCAGTCGACTACTGAAAGTCATGGAAGTCAGGGAGAAAGCACCACCTCACACCACCGTAGTGCTCCCTTGGCATAAAAGAGATATGCAACAAAACGACTTCTGTTATAATACCGCATTAAGGTTATAACCTGGTTGACACAAATTTTGGCTCGTCTCAACAATGGCTAAGGACCTAAGTGTTGGCATAAAGGTTATACTTCAAGCCAAGTGTATCATGTTGTGCGCATATGCTGCTTTAAAACGATGATATTGGTCGGTATCGATAATATCATCTTGTGTAGAAAATGCCGAGAGGTTAAGACATGCAACATTTTAGGGTATTTGTATGTTCGGATTATAGTGAATCTGGGGTACATCTCGATTTCAAGGAAGATGTACTCCGTACCCTTGGCAGAAATCAGATCTAAGTTGTACACTATCCCGTTCAGATCTTCGAGCCTTCCGGTCGTGATAATCGCAAAATATCGATAGGTGCATCGAACGCGAGGTACTGATCGCAAAGGATTAATTATTTCGTTGAGAATCGAGGCGTGCAACAAAAGATATTGTTGAATCTACTCTCGTGGGAGAGAATGATCTTCACGAGTCAAAGCATGACTTGAGTGCACGAATCGTGTGGAAAACGATATTCTCCTTACTTGTAGGAAACAGTTTATCATCAAATCTGTTGATAGAACAAAGTGTTGAGGATTGAGATCTGCAACAAAGGGATAAGTTGAAATCAGTTCAAATCACAATTTGATTCTGTTGATGAATCGGTTGAAAGATTGAAGATAAATTTGTAATATTATATGTGGCTGATGAAATGGAGTTTGTTGAGCCACGCTTACTAAAGATAAAGCTACATTTACAGTACCTACAGCTTGGTGCATCACGCGTTCCTCATCAATCTGAATCTTGAATCTCAATCTCAATCTCAATCTCAATCTCAATCTCAATCTCAATCTCAATCTCGATCTCAATCTCGATTTCAATATCATGAATCTCTTCGGGACTTCCGTCGGAGATCAGGCGTGCAACAAGATAGAATACTTCAAAATCTCGGAATGTCGCCAGGATGATCATTTCGGGTAAATGAATTCACCCTTACAAAACGCTGCTCACCACGAGTCAGGTTTTCTGTACGTGCCAACGGTCACCATCTCCTCTAATTGAACTCGTGTCATGTCAAGTGGATACATTTCTTCGTTGGGATTGAGATATGCAACACAACGTTCCTACATTCTATAGCTCGTAGTCAGAAGAATCTGAAGTTCCTAACTTTGGCGTTGAATCCATGAAAGCGGGCCTTTGACTCACCAAGAACGATGAATATCGAGGACAATTTCACCAATTGGATCTCCATAATATTGTTTGTTGTTCGCAAAAGGACCTCAGCTTGGACGATACTTTGGTACCGTATTCGGGACTCAGTGCTCGAGTCAGGCCTTCCCCACAACAATTGACCTCGGCGTGACATCACACAACAATCTAAATGTGCCTGTCAAGCTTGCACATTTACAACACACCTGACAGACTATTTTTCAGTGATGATTTCATACAGTATGGATGCCGAGAACTTGACAGTAAAGGATCAACATCAACTTGCTGATCTTATGTCTCCTCAAAATGTGTAACCTCTACGTGTGGCTAGTTGCTCTCCTAGTTGCCCGAAAATATTTTAGGGTAGAGGTTTGATGTCCCATTGCAAGAGCAAGTCGGTCATAGGACGCATAATTAGTGAGCTGCCTAGATAGGGCTAGAATTATACCTTTCATAGAATCATAGGGTAATAAAGAGCGAGCCGGTGTCTTTACGGACGATTGCATAGCGGTTAGCACAATACACTCTTCTTTACTACTTGTACTTTATCATAAAGCTTTATGGTGGGTGTCCGCTAAGACATTAATATCGCTTCTTGCGATATCATAATTTTTTCGGACGTTATGAAGCCAATGGTGTTACAGGATGGCGGATAAAATACCGACTGGATGGAACGTACTTCCGTCAGAGTTGTAGGCATGCAACAAACATAGGTTATTTTGGAAAACTCTGGGTCTAGACTGATCGAATTCCTTGTCAGTTCCGAGATCTTGGGTCATTTCGTGACACAGCAAGGTTGCTGCTCTGATCTTTCATCCGAGTCATAAACTTTATACTCGCCTAATCAGTGTGTTTAGCTTTTATTCTGATCATGCTGAACAATAGCTTAATTTAAGTATCCTTAGCATAGGGCTTTGTGCAAACTTTCTTCTGTTTTGGTGCTNNACTGCTGTCAAACAGTTATTCCAATTTCTTTTGTACCAGGGAAACCTGACCTTACGGATCTAAATATGCCAAGACTTATAAAAGAGCTGAGTGGATCTTACCTGTAGCTATCTACTTGACTCAAGAAGACTGTGCGTCGGCATTTGTATCACGGGTCATGAGTCAATACCTCGTCTACAACAATTGTTGCATGTCTATTCGGCCCAAAATACCACGCCGGTACGATGTCAGGCTGACTAGTTGCAACAGACTGCATGAACCTAAGTCATCTCAGAACCGTGTTGCACGTCTGACATTTGCGTCATTCGGACTGACCCGCTGGTGACATATAGGCTAGCCACATTGATATAGCTCTGACTCGAGTCTGTTATAGGCTTCATCCCTTCACTTGTAAGATTGACCTTGACAACTTATACGGTTGAAAGCTTCATATTGGTTAATTCGTGAAGGTGAAGGTAATGTTGCAGATCGTATAGTTGACTCGGATCTTTCTAATGGAGCTTTTCGAGTCGGGTGATATACCAAAGTGGCAGAAGAATGTATCTGTTGCACGTCTTGCAGTTGACTCGTACATTTGCTGTGGATATACTTCGCTCAGCAGCCCCCTTGATATTCAAAATTGTCGCATTTGTTGCATATCTCAATTTTGAGGCTTGACTCGCCCTGTTCTGGCTGACTGGAAAATCTCGATTCCTACATTCAGGCTCACAGCCAAAGAGGCTTTGTTGCGCATCTCATGTTGACTCGTATTAGGTATTTCGAGATCTGAAGCTCTCACCAAATATCTAAACTTGCGACAGCAGTTGAACACGCCACAGAAACGTCAAGCTGCAGAGTTTCTCCGTGGTAAATCTCTACTATAGAAATATTGGGTTCTCAGAAAGGTAGATGGATCCGTTGCAAATCTCGACATCGAGCCGTATGCTTCGTTGCAAAGTCGTCTAAAAATCATCTCGCCATGAATGATCTCACGTTTTGGACAAGAGGACTGCTGCACGTCCAGCCATGGGTTCGCCTTTCTCAGTGACCGTATTTTTCACCCTCATAACTTCTTGAACCGAACACATTTGTTGCATGTCTCAATTCCGAGATTGACTCGCTCTTCAAAATTGTAAATATATCTTGTGGTACCCCCACCCCTGAAGCATCGCCAGAACGACAGGGTTTCCCCGACTGTCAACATCGACCCATGAATTGTGGGGTACATGAACTTCGGTGTCATATGTACCGAGCCAAGACTTGAACTTTCATCGTGAGGATAAATTTTCTGCCTCGTATCGTTGACTCGTACCTCAACTGTGGAGAATCTTTTATCCTTATGGGTGTTATGCCATTGAATTATGTGTTTGTTGCACGTCTTCATTTGACTCGCATTTTGGTCTCAATCCTTCTGTGTCTTTGTGATTGGGCACCACAGGATATGTTGCATATCTCATTTTGACTCGTATTTGAACATATTAGGAAACTAATAATAGAATCAAAACATCTAGGTTTATAGATATGAATACTGACAACAGATGACACATTTTCCATTGCTTGGAGTCGAGTCTGGCCTGTAGGACCACCCCGCTCTCCTCGATATACATTTGAATACACTATCGCCGATGTGGTCTTCTTTCTTGATGCAATGATGCATTTCGTCCAAATAGCAAAGCGGCCTCCTTTTATACCATAAATGGCGATCTGAAATCTCCCGGGACCCATCCAAGGGCAGCCAATACTTGACCACCTATCTACTTCCAGTAGTAGGATCCTAATCCACGGTAATCCATGGATCCTCCACAAACATAATTAAAATACGGCAGAATCGGAGCAGACACGAAACCTAGGCACTTCCATAAGAATGATGTTAAAAGAACAGACAAGCCAATCATTGGGAAATCACCTTCTGGGCCCTTCGAAGACTTGTTAGATAAGCCCTAATATGGACATATATCAACAAAAGAATTGAGATTTCCTAGAAAGTATCGAACTCCTCCTCTAACTTTACCAGACGTGCCAAAATACAAATCTAAAGAACAAAATGTAACGCAGCAAAAAGCTAGCATCCTATCGATGGATCATGGCTGAACAAATCTCATGGCCACATGTCCGTAACTCCACCACATCGCGTACGGCTTACGTCGGAGACGACAGCAGACAGATAAAAAAACATTCAGCGACCCCACCAACGTCTTCTGAGGCCAAATCTATCCCGCTGTTATTCACACTTTGTGATACCCCTATCTTGGTCATACAGAACTGAGTGGGCAAAATTAGTCAGCTTAATTTCCTTAATTGGCCGTCAGCCCCACTTCAATTCTGACACATGATTTTTTTCGGGCTTACGACACTCACCAGCGAACTCCATTCATCGAAAAGGCTATTAGTTATCATTGCCGCCTGAATGAATATCGGATCGGATCATTAAGTTATTATTTACCGGTTCGGCTTACATCTGCACCGAGTTTTTGGAAGCAAGATTCCCACGGGTTCCGGCGCTTTGGATCAGAACTTTCAAGCCTTCTCCTTTCTCCGGAGAAGCTTTTTGGTACGCGTTTTGGATCATTTGTTTTGTGTAAGTAAGAGTCACAATACTTGCAAGAACTGCTTACCAACATGATAAGATATTGCTCCATACTCTCGTGATCCTGCGCAATTTCGCAGGTCATACCTCGACTTGTAAACATCACGTGATATTGTTGTACATTTGTGGCTTTGGTTTTCTTGCTCAGCGAAGCATATCGATCCCATCATGGCATCGGCTATGAGAGATCTGCCTGACTTTCTCAGCAACTCGCCATACCTCCCAGTACTGAACTTCGACATCGACGAACCGCCACCGCCGCAACCAAAACCAAGTCTCGCACAACTCCTTCGTTCCAGACCAGTGCGAACCTTTGGTCCTATCGCCATCTGTTTCTTGATCATACTCGCACTGCTGCCTCATGGCATACCTAAAGCTCGGGAACTGCATCTTCAGTATAAGACGCCGGCGTGTTTGAAACAGGACGCTGTCATTGCGACGCCTTTGACGGGCGAGGAGATTGGGATTGAGTGGGGGAAATATGCATATATCACTTATGCGACGACAAAGAATCATCTTTGTAACGCAGTTATGTTGTTTGAAACGCTAGAGATGCTAGGGAGTAAAGCTTCGAGAGTCTTGCTTTATCCGCAGCAATGGAAGGATGAATGGGTGGAGGATAAGAATGGGAGAGGCATGGAAGCTATAACTGAGATGCTGATACAGGCCCGAGATGAATATAAAGTTGATTTGCAGAACGTAGAGCTTCTAAGTCATCGACATTCAACAGGCGGTATGACACCCACCCTCTTTACCCAGAAATGCAGAGATATTAACAAGAACCCCTACAGATGAATGGGCAGAAAGCTACACCAAGCTTCTAGCCTTCAACCAAACATCCTACGAACGTCTCTTAGTTCTAGATTCCGATTCCACCATCCTCCAAACCATGGACGAACTCTTCATAATCCCCATGTCTGAAACCACACAGCTGCTCGCACCACGCGCTTACTGGCTCGACGCATCCGGCGTCCCAAAACTCGCTTCACACATCATGTTGATCAAGCCTTCTGCAGCCGAATACGAGAAACTAGAGCAAGAAGTCGACATAGCGGGACCAAACACCTACGATATGGATATCATCAATGCACTATTTACCGAACAGAAAGACGCGTGTGGTCTTATTGATCATAGAACGTATGCATTACTTACAGGGGAATTCCGCAGACCGGTAGATAAACATTCGGGGTTTTGGGGTAAGAAGAATTTACCGCAAGAATGGGATCCAGAAGAAGTGTTTAAGCAGGCCAAGTTTGTGCATTTTAGTGATTGGCCGCTGAGGAAACCCTTCGAGATGAAGGATTTGGAGTGGAAGGGTAAGGGACCGGCGTGTGTGCAGGTGGAGGAGGGAGATGATTGCAGGGCGAGGGATATTTGGGAGGGTTTGTATGCGGATTTTAGGGATAGGAGACTGGTGAGTTGGTTTTTCTTATGTTGTGAGATTTCGTTGATCTGTGTCGTGCTAACTTTGCGCAGGATGTTTGTGGATTGGATAATTATTGAGGTTTGGATGTACAATTTTGTATTGATTGATGCATATTATTTGAGATATCACATCATCGTTAGAAGTCATTACCTTAACGTGTGAGCTGCTATGAAGTTTGTGCGTCGAAAAATCATGAAATTCGCATTTTACATTGGCAGCGCTCCTAAGCACCAATTGCACCACTTTGCAAAAATGCAGTGAATGGAAAAGGTTATTTTCATGGCATCAGTACAAAACATAATCTCGACGAATGTTGACATTCAATTTCTTTGCATTCTTAAGATCCAACCATTTCCCCCAATCACCGTCCGTAAAGAAAATCAAGAAAAGTCAGTAATCTAAATACGAAATGGATTTTCTAATTAACAGTATTTCCATATGAAGAACAGATACGTCACCCATGGTTGATATAATGCTTTCGACGTTGCGGACTGAAATTTGGTATCATATTCACGATACATCAGCTCCTCCATAATCTCCTCATCCTTGTCGTCTTCTTCATGTTCCTTGTCTCACTCCCCTTCCATCCTTCCCCTTCCCTTCCTTCCTCTCCCCTCACATTCTCCCCCGTATTACTTCTCCCCATCTTCCCTAATATAGCAGAATGGGGTACAGATGAGCCCGCTCTCCCTTAGGGGGGTTAGGCTCAGGGTATTGTTCGAGGAGTTCTCTCTTTATCTTCTCAATTTGACTAGCGGTAGCATTACAAATTGCAATCTCAGTCTCCCCCTTATGGTCTGTACGGCCGATATAGATCTCGACACGTTCTCTCAGGGCGATTTTTGTAATGAGTGTGCGACGATGAAGCAAGTTCCATCGTTTCTTAGTCGGGACCATGACTCCACTATGCTGGACGTTCTTGCCTGGCACGTTCTTTACCTTGGGCGCAAAACAGACAAAGTGGAATTTTGGTGTCGTATCCCGAAGTTCCTCATCTTCTAGAGTTTCTTTATATGTCATATTCCATTCAATGGTTTTTTCGACCCCATAACCACTCAAGCCTAAATGTAGTGATGGACGAAAGGTAGCTTCTGTTGGAATTTCGATGCGATGTTGCTTCGTTCGGATTTCACCACCTTGATCATGCATCGCATCCGTATTCATGACAACAAAAAATTCTCTCGTTGGGTGAGAGTAAGTGATGTGAGCCCGCGAATGGCATCTATACAGTCCGGGTCCGGGTACCCGCTGAGAGTGGGTGGCAACTCTAGGGACGTTGAATACTTCATAAGACTTGAGGAATTTGGACATACTCCGTCCCATAATCTTATGACCGAAGTAGATGATGTCTTGTGAAGGATTAAACCACGTATAAACAGGGCTCGAGCGATCACTGTTGAAGTTTCGTAGTTCGTATACGCGTTTTGCTTCCTCGCGCGACTCGTGATTGGTATGCATAAGTGCAGGTGCGCGGTTAGACATGCGATCAACCATGAAGCCATCATCAAGCCGACCCCGATGTTCATACGGATCCTCCCAATTGACTCCGACCATTTCTAAAATGCGTGAAGACGACCTAGCAGCTAAACGCCAGATAATCAGACGGACTTCAGTAGCAAGATTGGGAAAGAGAGTAAACAAAGGTTGGCTAAAGATCAGCAATTATAGGGCCTTGAAAGCTTCTTAGCTTACCTTTGAGTCGATTTGCTTGAACGAGAAAGAGCACAATCCACGTTAGTAGAAGGGTCACTAGGTGTTGAGTTTGGTTTGCGTTGCTTAAGATCCAATAAATCTTCATCAATATTTTGGGGTATCTGGGTCTGGAGTTCCTCTGGCTTTCGCACGAAGTATTCAGAGAGAAGGGATTGCTTTAGTAAAGACGAATGATAGCCGTGGAATATGGCTTTGCGCTGCTTAAACCCATGTAACTCTCGATCATTAATATCATGCAATATCGGGTTTTGGAAGTTCTTTCGCTTTCGCTTGAAATATTTGGTGATGACAGATTGTTTTGTTTGAAAAAGATGGGGGTTATAGCTCAGCATGGCGGTAGCATCGTATAGATGAAGGGGTGAAAGATCTAATTGCTCGTCCGCCATCTCGTGGAATGGTAGAAAAGTGTTTTTGTTTTTTGAGGCTGGCTTGGAAGTTTTCTCTACGATGAAGTGGCGAAAGTTGAAGGTTGGTTTGTAGAAGTCAGGATGCAGATGGTGGGTTGAGGTGTCTTTATACATCGCAGTACGGTCCCCAAGTACAATAGTTTTATAATTTCAACCGCTGGGGAAAAGTTGAAAGTGTAGTGGAGTATGGTGAAAGTCATACGGCTTGTACGGGTATAACAACACGCAGGTCAAAGGGCCCAAATCATCTACCACAATTATACAATCCCGGACAATCAAAACCATATTGAAAAAAAAAATTTTTAGTATTAAAAAAATGAAAAGTGTAAATTTAAACCCTTTACAAAAGAATTAAAAAAATAAAAAAAATTTTTAAAAATATTTATGTTTTGATTTTTTATAAATATTTTAAAGGAAAAAAAAAATTGTGTCAAAAATTTTAAAACATTTAGTAATCAATTTGCATTTTTATAT